>PVIC010005968.1:0-55756 GCA_004025085.1 Thryonomys swinderianus | reverse complement strand
GATTGAGAAGTACTGGTATTAACTCTTCTTTAAAAGTTTTGTAGAATTCAGCAGTGAAGCAGTCAGGACCAGGGCTTTTCTTTGTTGGTAGGTTTTTTATTACATTTTCAATTTCCCAGATTAATATTGGGTTGTTTAACATTTTTATATCCTCTTCATTCAGCTTTGGAAGTTCACATGTGTCTAGGAATCTATCCATTTCCTCTAGATTTTCCGTCTTCTTGGAGTACAGATTTTCAAAGTACGTGTTTATTATCCTTTGGACTTCTTCTAGATCTATGCTGATTTCCCCATTTTCCTTCCTTATAGCATGGATTTGAGCCTTTTCCTTCCTTTGTTTGATAAGGTTGGCTAAGGGTCTGTCGATTCTATTTATCCTTTCAAAGAACCAATTCTTTGATTCATTGATTCTTTGTACTGTTCTCTTTGTCTCCATTGCATTAATTTCTGCTCTGATCCTTATAATTTCCTCTCTAGTATGTGCTTTGGGTTTCTTTTGCTCCTCTTTTTCTAATTATCTGAGGTTCATCGTTAGATTGTTTATTTCAGTTTGCTCTATTTTCCGAGTGTATGCATTCACTGCTATGAATTTCCCTCACAGAACTGCTTTCATTGTGTCCCATAAATTCCTGTATGTTGTGCTGGGGTTGTCGTTTAATTTCTTTTTTAATTTCTTTTGTGGCCCATTGGTTGGTCAACAGAGTGTTGTTCAATTTCCATGTGTTTGTGAGGATCTTGGAATTTCTTCTGCTATTCAGCTCCAGTTTCAAGACACTATGGCCTGATAGTATGCAGGGGATAACTTTGATTCCTTTGCATTTACTTAAGCCTGTTCTATGGACTAGAATGTGATCTATTTTGGAGAATGATCCATGAGCAGCTGAGAAGAAGGTATATTCTTGCTTTGTAGGGTGAAAAATTCTGTAGGCATCTAATAAGTCCATTTGCTCAAAAGTTTGATTTAGCCTAAGTATTTCCTTACTGATTCCTTGTCCAGTTGATCTGTCAATTTGTGACAGTGGAGTATTAAAGTCCCCTATGACTATTGTATTCATGGTTAACTGGCTTTTCATGTCCAGTAATGTTTGTTTTATATAGTCGGGTGCATTAGAGTTTGGTGCATAGATATTTATGATTGTTATTTCTTTCTCCTGGATTGTTCCCTGTATGAGAACATAGTGACCTTCTTTATTTCTTTTAATCAGTTTGGGTTTGAACTCTATTTATCTGCAAACAAGATAGCCACTCCTGCTTTTTTGCAGTTTCCTGTGGCATGGAAGATTGTTTTCCAACCTTTTATTTTCAGTCTATGGGTTTCCTTCTGAATTAGGTGTGTTTCCTGTATGCAGCACATTGTAAGATCTTGCTTCTTGATCCAATCTGGTGGTCTGTCTTTTAATTGGCCCATTGAGGCCATTGACATTAATGGTTATGACTGATATGGACATATTCAGAGTTGCCATGTTTCCCTGTTCTTGGTTCTTTTCTTCCTTGCTTTTCCCCTTTTCTATTTACTTTCTTATTTGCCCCAGTGAATTCACTCTCCTGGGTCTCATGGGTATGGAATTTTCTGTGTTTTTTTGCAAGATGTTCTTTAGAATGTTTTGGAGTGCAGTTTCCATATTTGTGAAGTTCTTCAGGTGTTCTTTATCATGGAAGTATCTTATTTCCCCATCTATTCTGAAAGATAGTTTTGCAGGATACAACAGTCTAGGTTGGAGGTTGTTTTCCTGCAATGCTTGAAATACTTCTCTCCATGCTCTCCTTGTGTTGAGTGTTTGTGTTGAAAAGTCTGCTGTGATCCTAATGGGCTTCCATTTGTAGGTGATTTTCTTCCTTTCTCTCACTGTTTTCAGTATTTCATTCTTTTGTTGTGCATCTGGAACCTTGATAATTATATGTCTAGGTGTAGATATTTTTATGTCATGGTGTTTTAGAGTCCTATAGGCCTCATTTATCTGTATGTCCATTTCTGTTCCTGTGAAGTTTTCTGTTGTTATCTCTGACAATAGCTTTTTTATGTCTTTTACACTGTCTCCTGCTTCCTCAGTGACTCCAATCAGTCTTATATTATTTTTTTGAGTCATCTAGAAGCTGTTGTATTGATTTCTCATGATCCCTTGCTCTTTTCCATAGGTTATATCTTTCCTGCCTGTTGGCTGCTATGCTGTCCGCTAGGTCTGAGATTAGTTCTCTGCTTCATTCATCCTACTGTGCAAGCTTTTGTTCTCCTTCATCATTCCCCGGAGCTCTGTTTGAAGCTGTTTAAAAGCTTCCATTGCTTCTGCTATCTTGGATTCTATCATCTTGCTGATCTCTTCTTTAATGATGTCTCTCACTCTGGACACTCTGTTTTGATCTCAGTGATGAGTTCTGCTTTCCATTTTACTAGATCTGCTTTAGTCACCATCTCCAAGAGTCCTGGTGTTGAGTTTCAGTTTGCCCTATCTCCCTTTTCTCTGAATTTCCTTGTGGTGGTGATCTTTGTGTCTGGTTTTTTGTATATTTTCTCATTTCTACTCTTTTGTTGTTACTGATGCTATTTGTTTGATTCTTTGCCTGATGACAGGGCAATGTTTGTTGCAGTCCTCTTTCTTTCTATTATCTAGGGCCCTTTGGATGTGGCACCTTCCTGGGGTGTCCTCCTTGAACCTGTAATGACACTTGAGTGTTCTCAGTCCTAACACATCATAGGAGGTATTTGAGCAGAACAATCACATCATCTTTGTTACCATAATACAATCAGTGTCAATATCAGCGTTAAACACAGTAAGTAAAATGAAAAGTTTTTGTGCTCGCTTCGGCAGCACATATACTAAAATGAAAAGTTTTGTTAATTTCTATTCTGAAGACTCTGAGCTCATGAGTTACCTCTATGTCCATATGCCAAAATTTAGAATTGATCAGCAATGTGCATACAACATGTAGATTATAAATGTACCCCCAGAACCCTTTGGGGATAAAATGTCACTGGGGAGTCAGGGAGGTAGGGAGACAGGAGAAGAGTGAAATAGGGTTAGCAGATTTATGAAGATCACCTAGACCCAAGAACCTCATATATGCCAGCAGACAACAGAGGATAAAAGGGCATATATATAAAACCATACCAACTGTATGCTGTAAAACCATTGGAGACTTTGCTCACCTTCTTATAATAGTACAGAAGAAATAGGGCAGCCTAAGAGTCTTTCACTTCTGGGTATTGCTTCTGACAGGAAGATAGGAGAGGATGTGGGGACAAGAGGTGAATAGAGGGATCTAGGAGTAGATGGCAAAATAGAAGCTAGATTCCCTTTTCTTTTCTTTATATATATATATGTATATACATACATATATACATATATACATGTATATACATATATGTATATATGTATATATATATCTTGCCTGGTCTCTTGGCGCGGCTCCAGTGTGGAGGGATGCAGGAAATGGCTCCAGCTCCTCTCGTGCCTGGGTCCTCACAATGCAGGTCTGGGGTGGGGTGGGGGCCGGCCAGCACGCCTCAATCCTCCATGGTAGGGATGACGCCCGGGTCTGTACCCGAGTCATCTGCGCGCTCCGGAGTGGAGCATGCCAGTTGGCAGTCCTCAGCCCTCCGTGGCGGGAACCAGATCGGGGAATAGATTTTTAATGAGAACCCAGACAATCGTATCAACTGACAAGTCTGGGAACACTGCTCTATGTTATCTCAGTTGGCTCTTCCCAAAGCATCTTCCATTCATGTAGAAGCACTGTAGTATCATCTAAGGAGCTTTTCACACACTGCAGAGCTCCTACCCTGACCAGCTTAGTCTGCAGCTACTGGGTGGCAAAGCTGAGAACTTTCAAGTCCCATCCCTGCCACCAGCTGTCTTCAAATCTATAGTCGTGAAAAGGACCCACTAGTGAGAGACATCAGCACAACAGGATACCACATGAAACACCAGCAGGCTCTCCAGCTGGTGAATAAATGTGAAAGGTGCTGGTCTGTGAACCTTCTGGATTCCCAGTACAAGCTGTCATAGAGAAGATTCTGGAATTCCCACAATAAAAATCCATCTTAAGTTTATTTAAATTTCTGCTATAAATTTAATCACCTACAAAGAGAACTCGCTTCACCTGTGAGTTAGTTTAGTGTTGGTTTGGTTAACTTTAGTGTTAGTTTAGTGACTGACTTTTTACATAATCTGAATAACATCCTAATAGTAGGAGCACAGTAAAATAAAGCCTGTTCTCAGAGTAAAGGACTATGCTGGATGTTTCGATGCCATGTATGGCAAGTTTTGTATAATTCTGCTTCCATTTAGTTCCTCATTTCTGTTTCTATTTACTATTTACTTTTAATTTCATTATCTCCTTGTTTTATACCGCCACTCACTCTCTCATAGGCTCTTCCTTAAGAAACATGGCCTGCGGTAAGTCTTCCCTACCTTTCTTCACTTTAGACTGACTTAGAGCAACCTAGAAAAACTAGCCCTCCCAAATGCAGGGATTAACCTCTAGGCCCCATACACACCGTGTCTATAGTTTTTAATACCATTTCCAGATTATCAACTCCCAAGCAAGAAAAGAGTGGACAACAGAAAGCTAGAGAAAATGTATGTGTCCCTAGACTTGTGGCTGGGTCTGCACTGTAGGAAACTTAACACAGGAAGGAAGGAGGCTCCACCACGATTTTCACATGTGCCCGCCTTTCCCTTGCCTCACCAACTTCCTGAAGAGGAACAAAAAGAAGCCGTTAAATATTGGAGGAAAAGGGATCAAGGATGTAGCTCAGTGGTGCCATGCCTGCTTGGCCAGTGCAAGGTACTGAGTTTGAACCAAGTACTGCCAAAGTATATATTTGAGGAAAACAAAGTTATTTAATTTTAAAATTTCCTCCAATTTATATAATATAAGCATCATTCAGACTGGCACTAATTCTACAAGGGAACCAATAGTTGACATTTTGAACTGAATAATTATTTTTCATGGAGATTCCTATGCAGTGAAGCATGTTATAGCATCCCTGCCTTCCATCCATTATATAACACACACACACACACACACACACACACACACAGTTGTGACGATCAGAAATGAATGTCTCCTCAAGTTGCCAAATGTTCCTTTAGGGCAAATTGCTCCAGATTTAAAACCACTGCTCTAGCCAGGCATTGTGGCTCACACCTGTATACCCAGCACTTGGGAGACAGAGACAGGAAGATTCTTAGTTCAAGGCTTGCCTGGGCTATATAATAAGCTCAGGGCCAGCCTCAACTACAAAGTGAGACCCTATCTCAAAAATAAATAAATAAATAAAAATAGAAACACTGCTCTAGAGCAAAGTCTTTAGCATTAAACATTATGGATCCCAGACTCAGTAGGGAAAATAAAAGGTTAAATTTCAAGGATATCTTCTGGACTATTTAACTTTAATAATATAGCAAAAGGAGGATATGTATTTTTCCAAGAAATCACCAAAGATTTTTACTTTCTATAAAAATGCTAATTGCCATTTACAGATATAAACATTTTAAATGTTAATTAACATTTATATACTTTTTAAAAAATCTTTAGTTGCCCTAAGGGAGCAGAAGGGGAGGGGAGGGCAGCATTTAGGTGGAAAGATAAATTTCTAGATGAACCTAGAATTTTTAATTACCAAGAAGGTTGAAGAATTATGATTTTTGTTATGCAAAAGTTTAAAATATAGCAGGTTAATTTTTAAAAATGTAAAAAGAGGAAACAAATTTAAATTCATGTTACAAAAATTAGTGTCCAACCTGAGAAGAGTCAACCAAAGTAATTCTGTAAAAATGTAAAATATTGAGACTATAATAAATAACCAAGTAAGTAACCAAAAATACACAAAATAAATCAGTAGAGAGAACACTCAAGAAGTGAATAAGAATGAGCACTGGAAATTTTTTACCCTCACTAGAAACTTTTTAAAAACTAAATTAATGCAATTATTGACTGTAAAATTAGTATCTTTTTAGTGAAGAGATTCTACACTGATATGCATGAGATAAACATTCAAATACTAGAAAAGTTTTTACAATTGATTTTGTACAATTATGAGCCTTAAAAGCGTTCGCTTTGCATAATTTATCCTAAAAATTAATTCTAATTACTGGAAGAGCTCAAAGATACTCATTATAGCATTATCTAAGATAATGAAAAAATGGAATACCACCTAAATTCCCAGTAAGTTGTATTACAGAAGTTACATGATAGCAATTAAATGTAGTATTATAAAGCCATTTTAAAACTGCTCTAAAAAGCAAATACAAGAATCATTAAAATGTTTACAATTACACATACATATAAACATGTATATATGGAGACATATATACAACATATATATTTAAACAAGCTAAATAAATACCAACTGACCCTAGTTATATTGAGGTGGCTGAAATAAAGGCAAAATGCTTCACTCTACTTTATATTTCCAAATTACTTATAATGAACACATATTACTTGCACAATGGAAAAAAGTTAATTTTGTAAGAAATAATTCGCTTTTTGAAAAGCATCTCTCTGTATGGTGAGACAGATAAACTGGCTTCTCAGTCATGTTTCTTCAAATTGAACTGTTTTGAAAACATTGTCATCATAAAAAGGGTGATTGAAGAAGCCTAATCTGCTATAACTTCAGGGTTATGAACCTCAACCACATTACCAACAGGGGAAGATGGATTCTGGGATATTCTAAAAGAAACCTTAGGGCCAGCTGTGGTGGTGCACACCTGTAATCTCAGCCCTTGGGAGGCTGAGGCAGAAGGATCACTGCAAGTTGGAGGCCAGCCTGGGCTACCTGTAGAATTTAAGGCTACCCTGAACTACATAGAAATGAAAAGAAAGAAAAAGAAAGTAATCCTTAAGACAAAATTTTCTTCCTTCCCTAACCACGATATTTTTCCACACAACACTTCAAACAAGCTCTGTTGCATAGGTCAACACAAATCACAACAGAAAATCACAAAAGGGGAAAAATAGCATCAAGTCAACTGATGTACTGAAGTGATTCATTAAAAAAGAAAATATAATTAAATAAGAGACATTCACTATGTCTTCTTTATTGAAGACCTAACTGATAATATTTATTATCACCCTGTTCCATCCATCATATCAGTTCATGAAACATTAAAAAAAATGAAAAAATTCAATTCTGAAGTACATAATTGAGAAGTAGAAAACAGATTGAACAGATAGAGAATCATTGATTTCCTAACAATGCAAATCAAAGGTTCAGAGAATTAAGAACCAGAAGTTACTTTAAATACAGCCAGTTCTACTTCATTTCCTATAAGCCTTTGTGTCAAAATAATGAAGAATACCACGTGAAGTCATTACAGATGGCTGTGGAGATGAGCCATTCTAGTAGAGAGAGCCTTACAATCACAGTCTTGGGTTCCATTAAAAGGTTAAATCAAATTAAGCCACCAAAATGGCAGTGCAGTGTCTTTAGCCATCAAAATCAAGATTCCTCTCTATATCTAGGCAGTCACCCAGGTTCTTCAAGGGTAGGGAGCCTCTTCTTCAAGCATCGTCATTGATGTCTTTAACCACCCCAAGGCATGTGAATTTTGCCTTGAAAATATCTTGCATCTATCTCACCCTTTCTATTTCCAAATAGCAAGAAAACTGAGGTATTAATGCAGTAAAGAGTCAATGGGGGCTAAAATAGCGACAATGAGGACAAAGAGGATAGAATGTAGGTGATATATACTTTTTTAAAGGGAGGAAGTGGGAGTTGATGACTGATTAGCCAGAAATATGGCCCCCATGTTTTTTGAATGACAAGAAAAAAATGGGGATGCATGGCCGGACAAACAAGAAGGTACTTTTGAGTTCAATGGGACAGAATCTTTGCTCTCAGGATCAACTCGGAAAACCCCACAGAGGAATTATTTTAAGTAAGTGTGGCTGAGAGTTATAGAATGGGAGTCAGGATGAAAGAGCGAGGAGAGCCAAGCGATAGGTGGAAAAGGAGACCCTCTTTAAGCTTTAAGTACTAGGTTATTTTCTTTTTCTATTCAAGCACATTCTCTTCTGCTGGAAAACGCTTTGTTAAACTGATCTGAGGTCATTTCCATCCTCGTGAGGAATCTGATGCAGTATTTCATCCTAAACACTATAAAGCTTGGCATTAAAAGCTTCCCAAAGTCTATTTTCCCCTGGAGTCAGGTACCGTTTGTCATTTGCTCACACATTCCTTCTGGCAGACTGCTTTACGATGATTCCCATGGGCAGCTCTGGGCCAGAGAGCATCCTTCACACCTGACTTCCCGCTGAGTCCCAAGGCCGGGGCACAAGTGAGGCGCCAGCTCACCCCATTACAGATGGAGGCCCCCAGTCAGGACCCATACGTGCTGTCTTCTCTCCATATCCTTCACCTGGTTTATAACATGCCATCAAAATTCCAGAAAACATCACTTGAAATCTGGCAATAAGGTTTATATTAAAATGCTTGCCCTTATGAAGCCAACTCTTGTTCTTTGAGGTGCTGGCCTAAACCCTTCTGCTCCAGGGAGACAAGATGTTTGCAGAACCCCTTAGAGACAGGAGAATTATAGAAAAGGGACATGAGCAGGCTTTAACCATAAATATGGTGACTATGTTTTCTGAAACAAAAAGTATGATCTATGATCTGACTGCAATCCTTTGAAATTAGGGCTGAAAACACAAGATATTGGTTCCTGTAGTTAAACAGTGATATAAAGAATAATCCTTTCTTTGTCTTTGACAGCAGGATTTTGCATCTTAAATTATTCAATTTAGAAGGAATAAAAGTAGTGGATATTAGAATATACATATAGCTCTCTTACTAATTCAGTTAGCAAGCCACCAGTCTGTTTTGTAAATTTTGTGTGTGGTCTGGAAGAGGAATTTTTGGTTCATAACAGCTCTGTGACATTCTTTTAACCTAAGTACTGAATGCATGTCCTTTGCAGATGTGTGAGAAGTGTAGAGAATACACATTTCTTTCCCGACTTGTGATAAGGATGAACAGTGATGGATGAGTATACAGCAGTGATGGTGAATCTTTCAGAGTCTTTAGTGACTACAAACAGGCTGCTGTGGCACACGTACCATAGGTTCACCACCACTGGTCTAGAGAGACCTGAAAAACAAAGTACCCTAAAATAGCAGTTTTAAAGTTTTGCAATCTTGACAGAGATCTTCTCCACCCTTAAATGCCTGCTCCAGAGCCACACTAGTTAATGGGGGTTGTAGAGAAAAGAGTAAACAGAACAGGACTTTGCACCTGGTCTTGCTCAATCTGACCGTATTTCTGATATTAATATTACTGATTAAGCCTAATGCTTTTATGTATTCAGAGTAGTTCATGCTTAAAATTTTTACTTGAAATAAAGATTTTCTATACCTTAAAGTTCACTCACAGGTAAGAAAGAACTTTCTCTGCTCAAAGGGCAACCAGGATCTAGAATGGCTCTCCCCTCAGCCCATCAGATGGGAGGGTTCTTGAACCTGTGGAGCAGGCTCTCATAGTGATTTAGGCTTTTATGGTGGTACCTGGACCTCTCTGAATGGCCCAGCTGCAGGGCTCCCACATCCATAGCCCCCACAGACCTCTGGACTCCATAATCATTTTGGGTGCTATCTTACTTCAGCCAACTACTATCCCAAAGCATCTGAAATTGGGTAACTTTTAGGAACAGAATTTTATTTCTCAAGGTTGGGAGGCTGGGAAGTTCAGCTCAAGACAGCAGAACATTCAGTGCAGTCTCCTGACTTCTTGTTCCCTCCTCACAGGACAAAAGAGACAAAGGGCAAACGCCCTAACTAGTTCCTGCAAGCCCTTTAATAAGGACAAGAATCCTGTTCCTAAGAACAGAGTGCTCATGACTTAATCCCTCCTAAAAAGCCCTCATTTTTTTGTACACTGGACCTTGGATGCCAACACATGAATTTAGGGGGACAAACACCTTCAAACCATCACAGGTGAGACTCATGCTTTCCTGGCCAGCCACAGTGATCCTACAATTTCAAAGGAAACTCCTCACTTTGGGGTAATGGGAAGGTAGTTATAGTGTTGCATACCTATAATACCCCACGTCCAAAGGAAAACTAATCACTCTTACAACCATATTCCAACAGCTCCAAAAGATAACTAAACATATTCACAAAATATCCCGACACTACGGCATGATTCTAAGGAATGAAGCTAATGTCACTCTCTACCATAGACATCAGGATTGTGTCCACAAAAACAGGTTTGGGTTTTTCTTACTGAGTTCAAACCACAGCCCACACAACATATTCTAGAAACTATGTCCTGGATTTAGGGCCTACATTTAAGTTTACAAACACAAATATCAAATTTTGGAGGACAATTTGTCAATATCTTTCAAAAAGCCTTTGAGGGCCAGAGATTTAGCTCAGTGGTTCCGGCGCCTGCCTCGCAAGCACAAGGCTCTGAGTTCGATCCGGGTAACCACATACAGTGCTGGGTGTGGTGACTCATGCCCACCAGCCATCAGTACCACATACCACAGTGCCTGGCGTGGTGGCTCACGCCTGTAATCCCAGCACTCAGGAGGCAGAGGCAGGAGGATTGCTGAGTTCGAGGTTTGCCTGGGCTACATAGTGAGCTCAGGGCCAGCCTCACTACAAAGCAAGATCCTGTCTCAAAAAAAAAAAAATCCATTGAAATGCATGTATATTCTTGGGTACAGCAATTTCACAACTAAGAATTGGTCCTTAAAGGAAAGCATAATCCTATGCAAAGATTTAAGTTATAGGTTGTTCAATTTATATCTGTTTATAATTGTGGAAAACTAGAAACAACCAAATGTCCAACATTAGGGGACTAAATAAATTCTAGTATACTGATATAAAAGGCCATGCAGCATTAAAATTAGTGTTATAGAAGAATATTTAATGACTTGATATGTTACTATAAAGAAACGTATAAAACAACATGAACAGTATGATGCCACTTGAGGAAGTTGTTATAAAAACATGAGCAAAATTAAGAATATCAAGATCTTCATGACCCTGTTAATATACTGGTATAGCTTCTACATTTATACAATGAATATATGTTGTTTGAAATAAAATAAAGTTTTTCATTATTTCTTTTACATTTCCAACAGATAAACATTCCTCAATATTAATTATCATCATAACTGCTAGGAAACAAAAAGAAAGAAGGAAAACGAATTAACAGGGGTTTTGTACATGTTGTTGTTGTCGTGTTTGTCTCATTCAGTTGTTATGGAAGGTAATTGAAACATATATTTTCTATGAAAAAAGCAGGAGTAAAATGTCTTCCTTTTTCTCCAATCTTTTATCATTAAAACCCCATGATTAAAATTACTTCTTCTGTTTACTAAACTGGGTGAGTTCTAAAATTTTTTTCTGCGATGAAGGTGTTAATTTGCATTGCTTCTGATTACTCATTCAAAAGAAGAAACCAGGTTGAAACTGCTGTGTATTATGCAGTGAACTGTTGATTATCCATGGAGACAAGGACAGCACAAATAATAAACACCCACAGAGAATATCCAAAACTTCATTTTAGCCAGAAGTGTCAACAGTTCGCCAGAATTGTTAGCAAGGAACAAAGCTGATTTGAGTTTTATCTCCTAACTCCCTTCCATATGCTTGAGGATTATGCTAATAAGTGAAATGACCAGCCATGGAGAGAGCCCTGGGTATTTCCTAGTTGAGAGAATTGGTTTCTGATTAATCAAGATTTAGCTAAACTGGAGCTCGGACATGCAACTGTCTCCTAGTGAAGAGCCTGAATATTCATTGCCTAAAAAGTTCCATTTGCTCAGCAACATGTGTACTACAGTTTATTTTTCTTAAGAAGCACAATTAATGTTAACCCCACTCGGCCCTGCCTGAACTCTACACACACAAAATAGACAAAGGACTCATTTCTTTTTGTCATAATGTCCTACAAAACAATCAAATAAAAATATCTAAATATGTGCTTTACAGTAATTACAACTTCATATGCCAGATGACTCTATTTTGTCAATATGCAATTAACCTCAAATTCAATAGCTTAAAATTATTAGGTTTCTGAAACTCGGGAGGAACAGTGTCCTTTGCGACCTTCCCTTAGCCAGTACGAGCTAGGGAAAGTCTACACGTACCTCCATGCGCACATAAACCCCAATGCTCATGACTTGATTTAACAGATGCATCTGATTCTCCATATGTCCATACATCTCACTTTAAAATTGAAATTAAGAAAGCTAAGACAGGCATTTTCAGACTGTATGAGTAATATCATTTCCCTAAAACTGCTTTTCTTTGAGGGAGTGTCATAAATTGACAGGAATGTTAACCACATTAACTTTTTAAGGTTCTTTCAAACCTCTGTCTTTTATAAAACCACTGAACATTCATGTTCGTGTGTCTCTTCCCCCCCCCACAACAAATACAAATGAGGTAAATTGCTCTAAAACTTTTTCCATGCTCTACTGAATAATGGCCAGTAACAAACTAAGCTCAGAAAGCAGTCTCTAATATCAGATGCATGTCATAGTTTTAAATATCTTCTACTGTGCTGGATAACAGATTAAAATCAGTCCCTTTACTAGGAGACTTAAATTGCCTCTTTCTAGATTTTTCTACTGGAATTTTTTGATCTGTCCTTTCACTAAGTGATGATAAGACTTTCCTTACCTAATTTATACGTAATTTGTATTTCTTTCCTAGGAAAACTCTCCCCCTTTCTGCAAAATTATGAAAATACAAGACATTCCAAAGACAAGCTGATTTATTTGATTTATTCTTTGCTGGGTTTTCACCAATATAACACTTTCTTTATTGTCAATATTCCAAGTCATTGTCATGGAGTTAAATGGCAATGCTGCAAGATCATCCTCACGACTTTAGTGTTTTAAGTTCAAGAAGCCTCATAGCAGGGAAAAAAAATGACCAATATAAGTCTTCCTGGTTGGTACAGTACTTCATTCTGATTTAGTCTTCCTCACTTTAGATGATAGCGTACCACCCTCTTCACACCACCCAGGATCTGGAGGAATCCTGGCTTTTCTCTGTACCTATATAGTATGTCAATCAGCCTAATATGAACTCACTTTGTCAGCATCTTTCCACACCAGGCACCAGGAAGGAAAACTTGTACACAAACACATTGCACTAAGATTTTTGACATTGACTTGCAGAGTTGAAGGTAATTCTTCCCAAAAATGGATTGATGTTGTAGGACTTCAGAATATCTCTGTGCTTTCCAAGGCTAAAATTTTCAGAAGATCAAGAAAAAATATATCATCCACTTAAATATGAATGAAGGTGCCATATATAGACCACATATTCTTCAGACATTCAATAATTGCTTAATTTAAGTAAAACAAATTCTAGTGGTAATGCTAGGGAAAATTATGCCTTCTATGATAAAAATGATGCTATTTTATGACACAAACTCTTCCAGAATTGGCAACTATCTTTTTTTATTTTTTAACACTTTTCTTACTTTTTTACCTCATTTCAACTTGGTGGCAGTAATCCCAGACATCAAAAATTTTAATCTCAGAAAGAACACATAGATTTATTCCAGAATCAACCAGAATTCGATGTCCATCTAAAGGCTGAATCTCTCACACACAGATATTCAGGTGTCTGCAGGTACTTTCTTCACTTTATTCTAAAACTTAACTTTTGGTTGTTTTTCTCAGTTATATGCAAAGGTGTGCAAGAATGGATAGCCATGTTAACACCCATAACACAACCAACCTGTATGAAGTCATTTCAAAGACAGTACTGAGAATGTTATGAAGTTTAAGGAAAAGAAAAAAAATAAACTAAAAATATAGTATTTGTGGGCCTACTACTGACTTTTATAAAGAAGTTAGAGATTATCACTTAAAGAATGAATCAAATATGTTTTCGTGGTCTAAAAGAAATTACTTATACAACTAAATGTTACCTTAAACAACATTCACTGCTTCTTTAGCTGTTACATGAAGTTAAACTAGTTTATATTGCATACACTTGTTTAAAGCAATATATTGAACTAAACTAGTCCTTTATCTCTGCTCTTTTAAAAAAACTCACAAAAATATCCAGAGTAAAGGAAAGATAATTTCATGGATTCCTGTGAGGTTTATTCCCTCTTCTAAAGCCTGTGTTACAGAGGCAAGAAAAATTGGAAATCAAGCCATGGTCTTTAGATTTCATTTAATTATATTAAACACTCAAAAAATGAAAGCCAAATTGAGTCTGATTTTCCTATAACAGCAATATTGTGGGGCTTGAGATACCTAAATGCCAACTTTTCATTTGCTTTACATGCAAGCCTAGCTCAAAATGTTCTAATTAGGAAACTGCATCTTCCCCCTCACCTCCACAAGCACACTTCTCCAAGGAAAAAATCGAAAGTATCGCTGCCCTCTCACTCCTGCCTCCTGGAAAACCTGGCTTCAACAGCCCACCATCGGCCCCACTTGCTTTCACTAACGCGTCCAGTGGTCACCTACTTGATAACTCATAAATAGCTTCGTGTTTATCGTAATTATATACGTCCGCTCCTTCCATCATCGCTCCTCTCTCAAGACCACATGGTCATGACCTTCTGTGAAGCCTTTGCGACTTGTGCCCAGCCGGCGACCTCGGGCAGGCAACCGTCCCCGGGCTCGAGGAGCCCCTGGGCATGCGCCACAGAGCGTCCCCACGCAGGGAGTTCCCGTTTGCCTGTCTCCTCCACCAGCGGTGAGCAGTGTGAGTCCAGAGACTTCTAGCCTCATGTATCTTTATACCTACATCACCTACCCGGGTCTAGGCTCGGCTGGCAAACTGTGCCACTTTTTCAGTCTCAATAAGTGGAGCAGAGAGCCCAGGCAGCACTGCGTGGTAGTTGTTCCTCATGGCACTGAGACGAAGAGGTTTTGCCTGGTTTCTTTCAAGGTGTCATCGAGCAAAGTTTTCACTCACACATTTCTCATCCCAAACGGAGGATTCTATTTCGGATTATTGCGTCATCCGACGGCGGCCCAAGTCCTTTGCACCTGCGATGGAGCCTGAACAGAAGTGGGGAGTCGTGACGGGGGGAGGGAGGTCAGCAGAGCCCTAGAGAGTTCCCGAGATCACCCTCCTTTGCCTGCCTCTTTCCTCTTCTCCGTGCACTTTCATCTCTTTCAGCACTGACACCTCCTAGCCACCTAATCAAGACAAATCTTTCATGCGGTAATTAAAGTACAGCTTGTCTTCAAGGGGAGCAGAAACAATTAGCTGACTGTGCCAAACAGCACGGTCCGCCCCCTTCCGCCCCCACCCACCCCCTCTCTCCCTGCTTCCTTCAGTGGCTTGCTTTAAAGTACTTTCACGGGAAGGAAAACTTCATTCTTGCTGAAAGGGAAGAAGTGGAACAGATACTTACAACGGGAAATAGTTTAGCTGAACTTCATATGAAAAACGCTTAGCACTGTTAAAGACAAACATTGGGCTCGCTGCTCACTGGAATCGCATTAGGCAAGAGAGAGAGCAGGAGTCACTTGCTAATCTGTGATGGTCAGGCTAGAACAGAATATTGCATTAGCGCGCAGGGAGACATAGGCCAGCAGGACGGCAGCGACAGACTTCCCCAGCATGAGGACTCCGGAGTAGCAAGGGAAACTGCTGCTCCCAACTCAGAAGGTGGGAAATGAACTTGCACCTCCGAAGTCTGTGTGTGCCCGGATTACATTAGCACTACTTGTGAGATTATGCAGTACATTCAACTTCGTTGTATTAGCTTTTGAATCATCTGCGAACGGCCTGTGTTTTATTTGGCTTCCTGAGCCACCTGGCTTTTCTGCAACATACCCTACCAGCACATTCAGGCATTAGCACTCAGGTTTTCCAGAATCTTTTAACCGCTGATGGCTGCCAGCAGTCAAATTAAATTCAAAGGGTTTAGTACAGCTCCAGGTTTTAGCTATATAATTTACCAAGAATGCCCAAAGCACTTGCAATCTAATTTGCAGTTCAGCAATGAGTACCATTTCCTAGCAAAATCTGCCTGAAATTTCCTTTTGAGGATCTGGGGGGGGGAACCACACTTATGACACCTGTGTGCTGTCCTTCGGGCTCTAACTCAAACCAAAAAAAAATTTACCCAGAGAAGATGATTTCTGCTACAGTGCCACAGGAAGAGGAATCAAGAGAGGAGCCCTATTTTGATGGCCCGGTCATCCGAGCTACTAATTTTAGTTTTTCCTCGTAATTTCTAAGTCAAACATTAGCACTGTTATTCACTACAGTGTCACTAGTAACTAGGATAGGCTTAGCCAAAATCTTGGCTCTCTGAAAAAAATGGAAAATCCAAGATTTGATCATTTCTGTATCTCCTTGGAGATAAATATAGTCTGAGAACCAAGTGCGTCGATTCCTTATCCTAGTACTAATTTCATATCTATCACTTAATCACAGTACTGTTATTTAATGTCTTGGTCCCTCTGTTTAGCCCTTTTAGAAGGGAGAAAGGGACTAACGTCCGTAGCTAAATTCCACCATTTTGTGGGGTTTTGGGGGGTTTTTTTAATTCTTTATTGGTACAATTTATATACATCTCACAGTCACACATAACATCGGGGAATTTGTACCAATATACGACACAAGTTAACTCTCATTTTTACCCATATCTCTACCCACCCACAACTCCCCACCCCCCTATATACATGCTCCTTTATTTTCTCCCAGAATTATATTTATTCCTTCCCCTCATTACATTCCCACACCGAATTTCCTTTGGAAATTTCCCATTCTACAAAAACTGTCATACTTTCTAGAGCTCATTTGCATCTACAGATGCTCATATCAAAGAAAAGATCCAGTATTTGCCTATCTGTGATCTATTTATTTCACTTATTAGTGTGTCCTCCAGGTGTATCCATTTGCACATAAATGAATCAATTTTGTCATTCTTTTATGACAGATTAATACTCCATTTTATTAAAAAAAAAACCACATCTTGCCGGGCATGGTGGCTCATGCCTGTAATCCCAGCACTCGGGAAGCAGAGCCAGGAGAATTGCTGAGTTCGAGGCTTGCCTGGGCTACATAGTGAGCTCAGGGCCAGCCTGAAATACAAAGCAAGACCCTGTCTCAAAAAAAAAAAAAAACACATCTTCTTTATGCACTCTCCAGTTGATGGACATTTGGGTTGTTTCCAAGATTGAGCTATCACAAACTGAGCTGCTATGAACGATGGTGTACATCTGTCTTTCCAATGTGAGTTTTTAAATTCTTTTGAGTATATTCCTAGCAGGGGGATAGCAGGGTCAAATGGGACCCCTAGTCCTAGTTTTTAACCATTTTGTTTTATTAAAATAGCCCTGTTCTAATAGATTTTAAAAGGAGGTGCTTATAATAATATTTTGAAACCCCATGGTGAAAGATGAAAATATACAATGTTTCAAGTGGATTTTAGATTTCTCTTCCTGGTGCTGGAATTCTGATTTCTAGCCATATGGACAGAATGGCTAAGGAAAGTACAAGGAACCACTGCCAGACAAAATCTGAGCTCCACCAGGCTTTCCTTGTCACAGAGGTGTTAGCTCCCACTAAGGGAGACTCTAGAAAACAAATCATACGCTCAACTAATTAATTAATTAAAAGCATAATTTGGGGCCTCATTAGAGAAGTCAGAGATAGTAGCCACACACCCACAACATCAAGCCAGCTAAACACAACTCTAGAAATCAAGCCATTAAGGTATAAACTGGCAAGAGCAACATTCATTATGACTCCACTGAGCTAAATCTATTTGTTGATCTGTCTCATTTCCCACTCAGTAGACCCCTTTATACCTCGTAACAAATTTTGTTATTTATAAAAGTTGAAAATACTAACGGGAAAGCATTGTAAACCTTCGTGTTTTTAAAACACATCAACATATCAGCCTTTGAATAAAAAACAGGAGTCCCGATACCTAAAACCTAAGGAGCAGAAGCTCAAGTGAGCTCCTGCTTCTGGGTCATTCTCTCCGTTCCTAAATTCCTAAATCCACTCCTCCCTTGCCTGCTGCAACAGGAACTGCAGGTGACCAAGCGTTCAGCAGAAAACAAAACAAAAGCAACTGCCATATGTTTCAGTTTTTTATTTCTATTGCAACGGAAGCAAAAACATTCACTGATTTTGGAAACCTGAAAAATGAATCTACCTCTCAACCGTCAATTTTCTCCTCCCTCCCAACTGAACCAGGCTCTGCCCAATTCCACCTATGGAAGAAACAATACTTGTCTGTAGAACATTGGACAGAACATGCAGCCAGCCATTCACTTCCCAGTGTTCTAGTGAGGCAGTAACTAAATAATCCAGTTCTATAAATCAAGCTATGAAAGTCTTAGCTGCACAGCACTTAGTAGATACACGAAGAGGAGGCAGAAATGCGGCAGTATTTTTTAAATCTTCTGGTCAGGCACTTTTCTAGGCCCTTGCACGTACTGTTTTACTTTTACTCTTACAGGAGCCCATGAAGAGGGAATTATTATCTCTATTTTGCATAAATTTTCTTTACTCAGAAATTTGAACAGCTTCCCAAAGATCACAGATCAAGAACTTGACAACACTGGGAAAGTATCCAATGTGTCTCTGACTCCTTGAATTAAAATTAGAATGAATAAATAATAAAAATTATAATACTTTATGTAATTAGATGTCAGATGAGTATCTATAATAATTCTGTTTAAGTTTTAAATTTGTCATCATCTTATTGGTTATTTTAGATATTTACTTCCTAAGAAACAATTCAGTCCATTGGTTCCTTTCTTCTGCTTCATCTTCATCCTTTATTTCCCAAAGATACACCCCAGAAATGTAACAAAGACTGTGACTTAATGAGAATTAACGAGTTGTGTTTAATGTAAAATTGATTCTGAATAGTTTGTTACTTTTTATGGATATTTCTCATATGTGTTTCTGATTGGAAAAACTTCACAGAGGATTAGGGTGCAATTGAATCTCACACAATGTACAGTGCATGTGTCAGACATCTAAAAATTCTCAAAAAAGCAATTACACTAGGTGCTGTCTAATAATAAATCCAAATGGACAGCTATGATATGCACTGCACTCCCTAAAATCTCTGCCCCACCTGACTCTGCATTTCAATCTTCGCTAGACTCTCTGCAAAAGAACAGATGTTCTCCTTTGGGTTGAGAAATCAACAGTTACCATTCATATGTTCCAAAAATTCAAGGGCCTAGTGCTGCTGTTTTAAGCATGCTAATTAATTCTAGCCCTTATGCTCCAATGTTCTCACAGTTCCAATCAATTGCAATCTCACAGGACCTCAGTCCCACTGTCTCCTTTGAAAACCTATAGGGGGAAACAGCTAGGAAATGTACATTCCACTGACCTTCAGGGAGAGGGATTAATCTAATACGCTGTGATTTGGGGCATTTCTCATATCGTTATCATCGCCCTCCTCTTGGCTGCATCGATGTAAGCAGGTAGGCACAGTCAGGCTGAGAAATGGAAATGAAACAATCCCTGGAGATGCCTTCTGGTCAGTTTTTACATTTATTCACCAATCAAACAGACCAATTTCAGGAACAGAATAAAAGAACTATTTCTGAACCTATTCTTAGGATGTGTGTATATGGGTGTGTTTGTGTGTGTGTGTGTCTAGTGTTGATCATGTGTAATACTCAAAGGCAAGTTAAAAATGGTACTTTCCTGAGCCTGAAGCCCACAGATTCTATGAAGGTACCAGAGTCTCCACGATTTTTCCTGAACACCCTCTTCTGAGACAGCTGGCCTGAACACAGAAGCTAACAATGCACGTGAGCTTCGCCCAAGATGAAAGAGACAAAGGAGAACAGGAGAGCCCAGTGCAGTAGAGTATGGTGGAGCAATCCCTTCATGGTTTTGTGAGCAGACCCTGCTCTGCGACCCACTGACACGCCTCACTCACCGAGGTCTCTTGGTCACCTTTGCTTTGAGTCACCTGTGGTCTGGGATGAAGATAATCGGTGGGATTTGGCCTACAGATTTTTTTTTAATAAAAACTTCATGTGAGCCTAATGCAATGACTAGATGGAGGGGGGACTAATTTGATATGTTCTGATTTTGTGTATTCTGCAGAGTGCTACACTACTGCCCTCTCTCTCTCTCTCTCTCTCTCTCTCTCTCTCTCTCTCTCTCTCTCTCTCTCTCTCTCTCATACTGGTTTGACCAGGTAGACAGAGGCCACCTGACATATGTAACTGACACCACGGCAGCAGCATTGTGCTGGGCTGTCATCCAGCACCAGCACGTCACACCCCATGAATGTGACTCTGCCCAGGCGCCAGTCAGACCCTGCCAGAACCCAAGGTCTGCTACCAACACTGCTTGACCCAAGCGAGTTCCTTAACCTCTGTGAGCTTTACATCTCTCACCTTTAAATTGGGAATCATAGCATTAGCTTTCCAACTGTTACTGAAAATTAAATATGATAACATGTGTCCAAATATGTAGCACAGAGTATGGAAGTGAAAACACTCAGAGGAAGGGGTCTCAGGTTTGTGTTTTGCCCACTCACCTGTGGAATAGGACCGGGAATCCTTCCCACCAACATCACTTGGGTTGAGACCCAAAATTCTTTTGGTGTTTTGCTGAGGGAGATGTTAGTGGGGTGTCAGTTTTTTGTCTTAGAGATGTATGAGAGGAATTTAGGACACTTGAGTTTATATTGTCTACAAGACAGGGAAGAACTGGGGCAGAATTGAAAGAAGCTGTTTTTGAGACCTAGCACCCAAGTAGTGATGTTTTAGAGCCCAAGTGACAAAGAGAAGCCAAGAGTTGAAGAGAGACCCTGTCCATTTCTGTGCAGAATCCAAGGCCACCCAGAAACCTAAAGATAGGCAACACTGGAAGAACCAAGAGATGAAGCTTGGTGTAAGGATCAGTGATCCCAGAGCTGCCTGCTACAAATGTCGCTGGAAAGGCTCTTAAGTAGATTTTAGGGCTGAGAATCTGATCACTGTAAAAAGCAAGGAGCAGTCTAATACTCCTTAATTTCTAAAGTTGAAAATGCAGTTGTCACACATGCCAGGCTTCACTTGTGATCCCATACACCTAACACAGTCTCTGCCTCGGGGCTCCATGCTCTGCAGGACCAGGAAGGGACAGAAACAAGAACTCTGGGTTACTGATTTCTCCACACCTTGTTTTGCACCCACAGATGGGTGAGCGTGCATAGTCATAGCTTTCATTATGAATGTCTGTTATTGCTCCCAAGGGAAACCAGCCAAGCAAGAGCGGAGAAAAATAAATGCTTTTTCTTTGCCAGAACTAAATGTCAAAACGTAAGTTCCAGAGGTGGTAACTATCATTTCTACATGGGCTTACTTGTGGCCTAACCCCAAGCAAACTATTCTAACTTATATAACATACAGTCCCCTCATCTGTGAAATAGCCTAGTTGACAGAGGCTCCCAAAGCTTGATATATGAAGATCAAAATAGCTCAAGATGATATATAGAGAGCTTAACAAAAAACTCAAAAAAATTTAGAATCCAGCCGGTAACTGATGGTCAAATAGAGCAGCCATCTGTGAATTACATCGTACTCAGAAGAGGGCATCAAGAGAGCAGAAACCCGGGTTGCTCTGCCAGTAGCAAGCTGAGTGACCTTGAACAAGTCTTTTAAACTCTCTAAGCCCCTCTCTCCTCCCATAAGAAGGAAAGAGATCTGTGGTATCTTTATGGTTCCAGGTAAGATGTGAGGTCTTAGGAAAAACAGCTAAAAATGCCGTCTCTTTGTGATGCCAGAAAGTTACATCACCCAGCATTTACAAGATCCCACACTTTGACTGAGATCTTCTGTGAGCAAAAGGAAATACTGAAAAGCCTCGTCAGGCATTTTGTAGTCATTTGGTAACGCAGATTTGAGTGTGTCTATCTTGAGCACACCCAGATGTTTATGCCATTTGGATGCGTGGCAAAGTTAATGTTTCACTCAGTGGGATGCACTGAAGTCCTTTTCCAGAATTAGA
Organism: Thryonomys swinderianus; assembly: GCA_004025085.1. Taxonomy (NCBI): domain Eukaryota; kingdom Metazoa; phylum Chordata; class Mammalia; order Rodentia; family Thryonomyidae; genus Thryonomys; species Thryonomys swinderianus. Next base: position 33,829 of record PVIC010005968.1, on the reverse strand, counting down.
GCCTCAGTGAAGTACGAGGAAGCTAGGAGAAACTTGCTCCACAGAGGCAACGACACACTGGGGTCCCTTCCTTATTGATGATACTGGCCACTAGCTCCACATACCGTGCTCACCACTCACTCAGGATTAACTTTCCTAAGGTAGCCACTGGATGAGGAAGTAGGAACCGCATGGGAATAATCCCCTCCTTCCCTGCATGTATACAAACCAAGATGTACCGTAAAGATCACAGAATTCAGGCAACTGGTCCAGTGCTTTCTAATGTATTCACTGTCTTTCCTCAGAGGCGGGAGTCACTGGTTCCTGATGGACTGCAGCAAGACGTTTCTAATGACAGGAGGACATGACAGAGTAACAGAGAACGCCCTGGAGGGGCTCACTCTAGGAAGGGGACTGAACACAGTGACACGGATTCGGGAAATCCCAACCAGAATAGAGAAGGTTAAGTCTTCCGCTCTTGCTCCGTGTGTCAGCCACCCGCAGAACCCACTTGCTGTGTGGGCGCCCTCAAACCGTCCCCGTAAACAAGCCCTTGACTCAAAGTGGTTGTTTCTTTAACCAGAATTACTCGTTTCATTAAATTGTGCGGTGAATGGCTGAACTATAGTTTAGAAGTCTACAGGTCGAATTTTTCCACTAACGCAGGAAAAAAAAATGACCTCATTTTGCTCAAATCCAGTAAGAACGAGTGTGTGCCTGCCCTCCGTCCTCCTCTTCTTACCTTCAGGCAGATTGTCTGCCCTGAGCTAATCCAATAGCTTCAGTCGACAGGCAAGTGAACTGAACACGTCAGGAGGCACAGGTGGAAACCATGTTTCATAAATATCCCAGGCAGGCCTGAAAGTAACAGTATATCATTGCTCCTCCGGGTATGTTATTCGTCTAATTGACCATAGGTGTCCTTAGGATGTCCTGAGGAGGAACTTTCTTCACACATCAGTGGGGCTAGGGCTAGCTGCTGCTGTAAATACACTCAGGATTGACACCACCTGGAATAAGCAAATACGGTCATGTGCCTCATGATGTCACTTCAATTACAGATGGACAAGGATCTCATAAGGTTTCATGGTGCTGACAAATTTCTACCGTCTGACATCACTGATTACCTGACGCAGAGTAGCCTGTGACCCACACGTGTGGGGGACACTACTGCAGACACAGCTCCTGCACCACCAGCCACGCAGAGGTAAAGCACATTCACTGTATACAGTACAGAAGAGTTGATAATGACAAGAAACAATGATATTACTGATTCATGTATTTATTATAACATATTTTAACACTATCTTAGACCGTAGTCTTTCTACTTATTAGAAAAAGCTTGCTATAAAATAGTACAGTGGTTATTCTAGCAGAAGCCTCAGATGTTATTTTTCCTGATGCTGGAGATTGAATCCAGGGCCTCCACACTGAGCTGTATCCTTAGCCTTTTATCATTTTTTTCTTTCGAGACATGATCTCGTGAAGTTACACAGGCTGAGTTCCAATGTGCAGTCTTCCTGCCTCAGCCTCCCACAGAGTTAGGTTTATGGGCACGTGCCACCATGCCTGGCTCTCAGATATGTTTTATTTACTATGCTTTAATTACATCAAAAAGCTACGTTGAGTAATTGGCCTCCACCACCAGGATTTGTGGGAAAATACTCCACGATGTTCACAAAACAACAAAATCACCTAATGACATATTTCTCAGATTCTACCTCTGTTATGCGACTCAGAGTTGTATTTGTAACAACAGGGACCTGCTTTATACCACACAGCTACCAAAAAACCTGTAACACAACCAAGTTAAATTCATTCTATTTAATATGTGATAACCTAAATTAATCCTCATTATTTTATACTTTCCAGTTGCTTGAGTGCTTTAAAATGTTGTAAAAAGATCTTTACAAATAAAATACCTCCCTTGCAAGGTTTCTACCTCTGTATCACAGCAGGTCTATTGTTTTAAAGTTTGAAGTTTGTTCCTTCACCCTACACATCTCACCTTTTGACAAGGTCCTCTTAATTGGTACTTTCTATTTCTATTTCAACATATTAGTATAGCAAATTTAAATAAAATCCTCCACTTGTATCATTAATTAGTATTTGGCAATGGGCCTGATTAAATGCCCTTGGCAGCAAAGTGATTTAAATATCGAAAAGGTTATTTTTATCATTTATTAAAAATGCCTGGAAGATAAGTGTTTCCACCAACTTCCCGGCCTCCACTGAGTCAAGTGTGGTCCTGACCGTCCCTCTCTCGGAGGTGTGAAGTAGCTGTCAATCAGCCTGGCCAGTTCTTCTAACAAGCGAGGAGAGCTCTTTGCAATGAGGAGTGTAAATTTTTTTAGGTTTAAATAAGTAAAATAACTCCTCTGCTAATCCATGCTGGAACTTCAAGAATGACAAATACCTCCATTATTGCTATTTTAGGGAATTGCAAGTAGGGATCTCCTTAACCAGAAGGTCTCCTAATCTGTTCTCTTCTCCAAGACTGAATGTACATGGGAAAACACCTTGCCTAAGTATGAACTACACCAGACACAGGAACCCTTGCTTCATAGCCATGAGTTGAACATGCAGGTCTCTCGTATACAGCATTGTAACCCTCATCACCATCCCAGTGTCTGGCATATCATAAAGGTTCATTAAGTGCACGTTAGATGGTGGAGTCAAGAATGTCAATTTATGGCCCCTCTGAAAAGAGGGGATGGCTTCCACATAAGGTGCATGCCATAAGTTTATACTTGTTTATGATTCTATTCCAATATGAGACAGAGCTATCAGAAGTGAATAATATAGAGAAAAGATATTGAGAACAAACAATGCAGTGAACCCTGGAAACTCAACCACTGTGAAAGTCTATTTTCTCCCTTTCATGAGATGACTTAGGAGAGAAAGAAATAAAGGAAGGAAGGAATTAAAAAAAAAGGTTTTTTCATTCTTAACATGGAAAAATATTATGCTGTGACTTTTCCAAGTATAGCATTTTGTGTCTTTCTGAAACACCCAGAGTGTTAAAACCAGTATTTCCATAGTGAGTAATGCTTAGTAACTAAAATAAAGGTTTGACTCTCACAAGTAGGGGATTTTATTTGATAAAAACTTTTCTGAACCTTTTAGGCATAAGAGCAAATATGTATTGAGCAAGGAGATTCAAGACACGCAGAAAAATATCAAGACAAAGGAAAATATGTTTCCAAAAGCCCTTCAAAAAAATAAAGTAGAAACTTCAGAGTTAAGAGAACGTACACACAATAGTTCATACAACTCCAGAAAGAACCTCAAACTCTGAGGATTAGGCAGATGCTCAGAAATGTAGTCTCGCACCACCTGTATCATAACGTCATAATCTATAAAGTTAGTCAAAAATATTTCCAAATATTGAAGAAAACAAGAAATCTAAGACATATCATTAAAATATTTATTAGTCAAGTATTCAGTCAGAAGCTGGCCACCTGTCAATTCTAAGTCAACAGTAAATGAGGGTAATTGTAGTCCACACGTGTTAAGGAGGCTGGAGATAACCCGTGACACAGTACGCTAACTGTGTACCCCCGATCCCCTCCATCTTGGGAAACATACACTAGCTGTACACACTTGATTTTATTTTCTTATTTCTTTACTGCTACTAAAAAGCAAACACCTATGAAAAGGATTACTATACCTTTCCACGGGGTGGTGAAGGCAAAAACATCAGGCAGAAGTGGATTGAGCTGTGTGAACTTACTGTGTGAGGCAAGGCGGAAGGAAGCTCTTCGAGGAGGGTCTTCCTCTGTCGGACGCTGTACTAAGGACACTGCATCATTATCTCTCCTAATCTTCACAACATGCCTGAGAGTTAGTATATTAATCAGAATATCATTTCTGCTTTAGAGATAAAAGAATTGAGAATCAGAGAGACTTACCAGTTTTCACAAATCTAACAATTAGTTCAAATTGGATCAGAACATAGGTTGGCTAGAGTGAAAAAGAGCCCTGCTCAGCCACTTGGGCTAGGTGCAACATCTTTAATAAAAGACAGCTTGGTTAAACTATTTTGCACTTATTCTGAGCTACAAATACACATGGTGCCTCACAGGACCTTCACTGTGTTAATTGATTAAGCACTACCAGTGAGTAACTACTGCTTGCTTGTTTCTAAAACCTGTACTCTGAAAGTAATAGTCATACATCTGTGCCCTGACTTTTGTGTGTACTTTCTAAGTAGCCCTCTTGTGAAAGTAAGATTGCCTGTTTTATAAATATTACATTTGTTTCTGGGTCTTCATGTTAACAATGACCTACAACAACACCAACAACAAAAACTGTTTTTGTCTTCTTATTCTCAGCAGCTCCTAGCACAGTGCCTTGCAAATAATTGGTAGTAAGTCACTGCTGAATGAAACCGGAACATAACTGAACTGAACTGAGTTGTACCGGTTATAGGAACAAATGCCAGAGTCCATATTACTTTGATTCATGTTATTACCACCTACTGCATGCCATGTGACACCTTCGAATTTTGCAGTACCACCATCCTATTGTGCTTTCCTCCAGCACCTTTTAAATAGAAAACAGAACCAGACAGCTTATTCTATCATTATGGAATAAGCTTTAACTGGAGATAAAATGATATTTTATATCTTTAAACTTAGCCATTTAGAACAATAAGTCAGCACTACAGACAATTAACCGGAATCTTCCTGTGAGGCATTTTTTTTCCCCCAATGGGAAAGTAGAAATGTGAGCATTTTATCCTAAAATCTTTTCAATTACAAAAGTTCAGTTCTGAGTTATGTGGAGCCTTGTAGCTGTGGAAGAAAAGTGAGGAATCTGAAACAATAGCAAGATCCTCTGTGATTTATTTCCTATCATGTTCTGATTCCCTCTCCGCCTTTTGTTAGCGTTCTGAGAAGCAAGTGCCCAAGTCATTTACTCTTCTGATTTCGGATCCTGCTCACTCCTCTTCCACGCGGCCGTCACACTGTGGCCATTCTGGCTGTTAAGATATGCGAATCCTCGGGGATATAATTAAGGAGGCTCTGAGATGCTGCCATCAAAGGACAGTTCATCCGCGGCTGCCGCGCGGCTGTTTGCGCGGGTTAACTACTCGGCAGCCCTTTCATGTCCCGGAGTCAATCTGTGCCGGAAGGGTGGAGGTGAGTGGGCAGGACAGGGCAGTTTATCTCTTCTGCCTTCTCATTTATTATCACATTGCTCCCTCACACGGCACTACCTCGGCTGATCAAAATCGGGGACTACATATCAGCAGAGTTCTTGGGATGAAAGGCGAAATACATTCTCTGTTCGCTCTACATAAGAGTATTTAAAATAATCGCAGCAATAAATCTGAAGCAGATGCCCCAACACAGAAAGAGCTTATGTCATTGTGGGAATCACTGTCTTCTGCGGCTGCTAGCTTGCCACAGCAGTGACAGACACTTTCCCGACACAGGGACGTTCTTAATGATCAGATCAGCCTGTAAAACGGTGTCACCCATACACACACACACACACACACACACGCACACACACACACGCACGCACGTACTCCACCTGCAGCCTGTGTCCTGCTCCTGGTTTCAAACAGGGAATGGCCAGTGACCAGCAGGATAAGTTCAGCTCTATTCTACTTTCCCGACATAAGGCCGTAACCTGTGAAAGACTTCAGCGTAAACATGGTCGATTAAAACAGCTTTTGTCCTAACCATGCTTTCTCTTCATTCCTCCTAAAATTCAACACGATCAAAATTTACAAGGGGCCAGGTGTGCTCCTTGTAGGGTCAACATGAGAAACCCTAAAAAGTATGGAAGAGACCAAGTCACGTAAAAACTCAGGCAGAGGGACTGGGAGAAATTCAATTCTGAAAGAACTCCTGAAGAATTTTTTTTTTTTTTTGCAATAACAGAAATCAGACCCTGAAAACTCAAACAGGGACCAAAAAAAAAAGTGAAAGCAGGAAATTTTTCATCCACGAAGAAGAAGACATGACAAGTCCGTCAACATAAATGGGACAGCCCCGGACCCTTAACGCAAAAAAACTCAAAGCAAAAACCTGTGCCAGGAAGACAGATGGAATCATGGTTCCGTTGCAGTGTCCTGAAATTCACAGGGCTTTGCAAACCACCTCTCTGAATGATGACAGTAACGTCATTCAACGCAATCATTAAATTCAGGAGCTATAACACGTATAACAACTATGTGTAGGCCACAGCAGCCTCCCGGGAGACACGTAGGACAACCCAAACTTTGTGGCAGGCTGAACAAAGAAACAGTGCGAGGCTCCCACACAGTGCCGAGGAGTGGCCTGTTCAGCGACAGCTGGGACAAGCCCCACCCAGCGTCCCTCCATAAGAGCACGGTCAGGAGTAACTCGGTGGAGAACAGCAGTGTTGGTGCCGCAGATCAAGTGTCAGCCCCACTGAACAATGCACTCGGTGGGGTACAGAGGACGGTGAGGGAGGTTTAGCAACCAGTTCATCCTGAAAACAAGCTGTGGCTTTTCCAGGAGTCCTCAGCACAGAGCTTTTTTTCCTGCACTGAAATGTTATCTCTGAACAAGCCATTTTATCCCAGGACAGCGGGAACTAACAAAGCCTGGAGGCCAGTGGAGGAGACCCCGTCTCCCTGCTTTATTATCCACGGTCAGTGTTGCTATGACAACTCTTCAAAATGGCCTTCCTGGGGACCGAGAAAAACCCCACAGGCACAGATGATGCATATAGGACGTGAAAGGACTGGTCAGTTCAGGGGAGGCTAAATGGTCAGGATAGCTCATAAGCATTATTTAGAAACTCTTCACCCCCAATTTTAAACATTGTCTGAAATTTCACTTATATTTAAACATTGTCTGAAATTTCACTTATATTGTTAGTAAAGTACACTGAAGTTTCTTTATAAGTTTTAATATAATAATTACTTAGGACTCCAAAGTTTGCCCTGATCCTAGTGATCGAAATATAATTTTTCCCCATCCCAGTATGAACATTCTTCATTGCAAGAGGTTTTTGTTTAGCCCACTTGATATTCAAGCACCATGACAGGACCTTTGACGTGGAGAACCAGGTGGAACACGGAGCTCAGAAAGTCCACACAGCACTCTGACTCCTTGGTCAAGGACGTGCGATCAAAACAAAGCAGGTAATGAAGAGCGTTTCCATGTTTCCCAATTGTACCAAGAAAAAAATTTACTTCCCTTGGTGATTATTTATTTTCCTCTCCCCTCACGTGGTTCTCATGATAACTGCCAACTTTGTAAGATGTTAGAACACTGACACTTATGGGAAGCAAAGTGCCTTTTGACATTTATGGAGTGCTGATTCTCCATAAATATAGGAAAGTAGTAATCATCACAAGAACTACTCAATGGAATAGATCAATAGTGAAGACAAATACTCTTCTTTCATTGAAATTCAGAAGGCAAAAAAGGCCCGTTTTTTTATTTCTTTTGATAAACTAGCACACTCTGTGACTTTCCAAATAAGATTTAAGATCAGAGCTATGACACAGACATGGGGGAAATTTTAGCAAGAAAGGAATCATAGGTCAATTTGGTCTATTTCCTCTCCTCGTATAGATCTATATATAGATATATATGTGTAAACACCTTTGGAGACAGATAGCAGCAGCTATCTTGTCACTCAACTTATGATCTCTTGTAAAAAAATCACCAATAGTGAGTAGCTGGTAACACAAAATAAGCAGTGACATCTCTCACAAAATTGCTGGAAAAACAGATAAGCTTTGAAAGTGACTTGGAGAACATTAAGTATAAATTGTGCTTCTGCCTTCAAGTGACATTTCTTTTCCTCACAGAGCCCAGTGCTGGAAGAAGCTCAGTGGTGGTCTGTCCTCTGTGGAGAGCACACTAGCCAACTCAGAAGTTTCTGGATTTTTTTTTTTTACAAATGATCATAAGTTGAGTGACAGGATAGCTACTGCTATCTTGTCTCTAAATGTGTCCACACATAAATATCTATATATGAATCTATATGAGGGGAGGAGCTAGACCGTCTTAAATCTGATTGGCTAATTCTGCCACTTGTGCACACATTACTAAAAACCAATCAGAAAAGCCATCAGTTCAAACAATAAAAGATTTTATGCTCAATGACTGGAATTTTTTTTTGTATCATTATTTCCATTTACCAAAAATTTTTAACTTTCTGTACTTATAGCACAGGAGTGGGATTCCAGCCTCGTTGAAGTTAGACATGGCCATACAGGCAGAAGATGGGCACTGAGGATTATTTGCCCTCTTCAATGTCTTCAGACTTGTCTACAGGCTGAGTGGAGGCCAAATATTTGTAGGCTAAACGGCAAGCACCACCCTGGTGGAAGCAGCATACAACTCAGCAACTCGGCCTGAACATCGCACAGGTCCATGCGACTCCCTGACCCTTTTCCCCACCATCTTTCTTTACTGAATATATCTCATTGCAACCCAGGAGATTCCAATTCCCACATGGGTGATAAAAGCTTCTAAAAACAGGTCCAGTGGCACCATTCATTGACTGACGAAATGTTTGTAGAGCACCCACTCTGAGTATGTACGTGAGTGTACGTGGAGATCAGAAGTCCCTCTGGAGCCTGACTGTTGGACGCAAGTCCTGCCTCTGCTGGGCGGCCTTGAGCAAATTAAGACTTACACACTCTGTGTGCAATCTCCAAATCTTTAAAGTGGACAGAAGAGCACACCTACTCACTATAGACCCTGAGGGATTGAAGCATTACCAGTAGTTAGTACTTGAGCAGCAGCCCTGCCATGCCTGGTGTAAGGGAACCTATTAAGTGCAGACTCAGCTCTTACAGGACGCACACTGTAGAGTATTGGCAGGGCCTCCCAGTTTCTTGTGCTTTATCTGTGTCTTCTAAATACATAAATAAAATAAGGTATTCTTCTAATTCTTTCCTTCTCATCTAAAGAATCAAACCTAGTACTATACATTTAACGGTTCATTTCACTTCAGTGTTTGATACTTACCATAATTAATCTCATAGTCCATTAGGACATTTTCTTAGAAATAGACTGCCCTTGCTTCAAAAAGGAGACCCCAACAAAATTGCAATCTATAACCCCGTTATAATGAGGACATCTACCATTTATAGGATATTTGCTATATGCTAGGCATTAAGCACCTATAAACTTTCTCTCTTAATCTTCAGAAAAATCCCTTGAGGTGAGTATTATTGGCCCCAATTTATAGATGAGAAAAGTGAACCTGATAAGGTCTATGTATCTTACTAATATCTAATAGAGTAACACTGCCGCTACAACAAATAAACCCCAAATTTCAGTGCACTGACAAAGTAAAACATTCCTGCTCATGCCCAGGCCTGTTGAAGAAGCAGCGAGGTGGGAGGGGAAGTAGACTGAACTACACAGAGTCAGCCAAATAAACAGGCTCCCTCTGCCTCCTCCTGGGTCCTGTTCCAAGATTCCCCAAGTCTCTCTGTTCAGCTGGCAGAGGGCAGAAAGGAATGAAGATGACCCTTTTCAGGGCACTTTCTGGGCTCTGGCTTGGAAGTGAGCTCTTTCCTATAGCTGGAATTCAGGGTCCTGGCCACATCTAAACTGCAAGGGAAGTGTGACACTGTGGCCAGGCTGGTACTCAGGTGTCAGACATGCTGCCAGGAAGTAGCAGGGCCAGAATGGAGACCACATGCACCAGCTCTGCAGCCCTTCCTCTGACTCACTGCAGTATTCATATGTGCATTAGCCTTTCAGATTTCTCTGCATCACCCTGCCAGCTGACTCCTCAACAGATTGTAGGACGACCTCACACCATCTAAAGTTGTACTGTGAGTTTGAAAAACAGTTTTATATATGCCTAATTGTGTATCACTATCTTCACATGATTTGTTTAACTTCATCGAGAAAACAGTTGAGTGTAACGTAACTTGCAAGGATCTACCTCCACCTTTTATCACCTTTAATTCTATAAAGATTAATAATTCTCTACTAAAATATAGAGACCCCAAATCACTGCTGTCTCTTCAAAGTATATACTAAAATATTACTACTAAACTAAATTTAAATTAATCACATCTGAGTTTCCAGGTATATGTATGACTTTTGTTAGTCATGTTCATGTACTTATTAACTAGTTTTTCTTGAATGAAAGAAATGAAGATATGATGATTACTAATCTTATCAATATATCATAAATATTATGAGAAAATTTTAAAAACAGTATCCAAACTCTGATGCAGTGATGCTTTACTGAAAATAAAAATGGATGAGAGATAAAGCAAAGATTATCATGAACTGTGCAGTTCTCCAAAATGATTAAATATTAAGAGAAGGTTTGGGTCATATACAAAACAGTACAACAGAAGTCTGGCAAACACCCTAACATAATGCAAGTCTTGAATCTGATTGGCTAATTCTGCCACTTGTACACACATTGCTAAAAGCCAATCAGAAAAGCCATCAGTTCAAACAATAAAAGACTTTATGCTCGATGACTAGAACTTTTTTATTTGTATCATTACTTCCATTTACAAAACATTTTTAGCTTTTTACTTTCACAGCACAGGAGTAGGATTCCAGCCTCATTGAAATTAGACATGCCCATACAATTTGCCTTCACATTTTTGAACTGTGAATAGAAGTGACAATGATCAGAGCCAGCAAAGATTAAGGAACAAGTACATGATTTGCCACAATCCTATTTTCCTGCTGTAATAAATTTAAAATGCCCATTAGTTCTCTTTAGTTAGCCGGGCATGGTGGCATGTGCCTGTGATCCCAGCATTCTAAGAGACTGAGGCAAGAGGACTACAAAGTTGCGTCTCACCTGGGGTATCTAGTGAAACCCTGTCTCAAAATGAAAAATAAAAAGGTTCAGGGATGTTGCTTCAGGAATAGATTCTGGCTCAATTTCAAGTAAAGAAGGAAAGGAACAAACGAATAAAGGAAGGAAAAAATTGGGGACTTCTCTCATCAAGAGGTGGAGCACTCCTCTCTTCCTTTCTGTCTATGCTTGCCCAAGAACTTGCTCTGTCCTCAAGAAGCCTTGAGACTTCACTTTGTTCTGTTTCTTGTCACATTGCTCCCATCTACACAAGTCCAAGGATGAAATACCAGGTGCTTAGAGCTGTGTGCCCACTGCCCAGCAACCCAGCTGAGGCCCAGACATGTGAGCGCAGCCAGCAAACACAAGCCAGTCCCTGGTCAGGCACCCACTGGCTGGAGCTCTGTGAGATCAGAGCAGCCACACTGCCAAGCTGAGCCCAATCCATGTGCAAAAATGTGAACAAATAGTTGTTTCCATCAGCAGTAAATTTTAAATGTGTTTGTTACACAGCAACAAATAGCTGAGACATCTACCTGAGCAAATATAGACCCATGGGGAGAGTCTTGTCTACTTGGATCTCTGAGAAAGGGATACCACAGCACAGCCTCTAGATTCATGTGGAGTAGAAGTTAGACATAGTCCTTTGTCATTGAACCCTTTGAAAATGTATAAGCTTCTTATTTGGTTTGGCTTGGTGTTTCCTGTAGCATAACCTGGCCATTCATGACTGCTTTGAAAACTAGTTCCAAGAGTGGAATTCTGATCTACCAGGAAAAAAAAAATGGAAAGGAGAGGTAAGGCAGTGGGCAAAAGGGAAACAGGCCAAATGGGCACACAGCTCTAAACAAGAGTAAATAGAGCACATGGAGCAGAAGACTGGCAGCGTGAACAAGAATGAAACCTCCCAAGGAAAGTCTGCGGTTCACTTTGTTCTGTTTCTTGTCACATTGCTCCCATCTACACAAGTCCAAGGATGTCGAAGCTAGTGGCTCGTGTCCTGCCTGACCCGTGCACACTGTGAGCCACTCTTAAAGTCCTGTCGGCACCGAAGGAGAAGAGGTACCGGGTCCCTGCTGTGCTGTGGCCCTTGAAGAGATGTTCACTGACAAGGAGAACGCAGAGAACAAGACAGAAAGCAATTGGCTCCAGACTGCTGGGAGATGGAAGTAACACACAGTTCTCACACTTCCTGAGTCAAAGCACCCAGCAGCGTGTGAGGCACAGGGAGGAAGACGGAGGGCACAGTAAGAGAGGACGGGAGGTGTGCTCGAGGTTTTCATTCCTTTCAACATTCTTTTTAAAACATTTACAGTGTATTAATCCTTTCCTGAAAAACTGATATAATGAGCACAGATCAAGTCACTATGGATGTCTGGCTGTCAGCATCGCTCTCCTGAGGTCCTTCTCTCTGTCACTGCGTTCTTTTCCTTGCTTTCTTGAGCTCCTTTTCTTCTCACTTGAACCATGTCTGGCAAGTCTGTCTTCAGGTTCATTTTTCTTTGCATCGTCCAAGGAATCGTAAATCATGCCAGAGCCAGTTTTCTTGCTACCTCCAAAGTGGGTTCTGAATCCAAATGCAAAGATGACATCAGTGTGGTCTTGTGCATTTTGGTGAGTTTTTCCTGAACTTCTGCCATAGGCTCTGCTACCTTCTCAGGATGAAGGACTCTGATGGCCACTTACTTCCTCTCGAGGGCCTGGTGGCTGGTCATGAACTTCCTATCCAGATAGTTACTATGTCTTTCACAATGGAAGCTGATCTGCAGGAGACCAGGGAGTAAAACACTGCCTTTAATATTCTTATCCCCGTCTTGTTAGGAGTTTTTGTTATAAGTGGCAACACTGGAAAAACATTGTAAAACTTTAAAAAGGAGTTATTCTGTAATTCTTCTCATCAGTGTGTAAGAGTCATGCAATCAAACACATAGGTAGGGTGTTATGTAGAATGTGACTCAGAATAAAAGAGAAGATTTGGCTTTCCATTTTATTTGGATTTAAGTTAGTTTTGAGAAATGTGATTTTTGCAAAACAGCAGGACAGAGAGGAGCTGGTAAAAATGTGAAAGTGATTCTTAGACCTACCCAGGCTTTCCCCTGATATTTTTATAGACTTGACCTCCACTCAACCTTTCCTCCTCCTGAACTACACTCACCATACTTGAAGTGTGCAAAAGTGGACTTAGATATCAGCAGGAACTCCAGGTGGGGGAGTGAGACTTAAGTGCAATTGATAACAGGCAGCAGATAAATCTCAACCAAGGGAATGAGGCTGTCCCTTCTCAAGCAGCAGGCTTAAACATGTCCAGATCCAGGATTGATAGATGTGTGCCACTGTTCCGTACACACCAAGGTGACCCCTTTCACTCAGCCTGCCATAGCAGCGATTCTTGAATAAATGTCCCCAACAGAGAAAGAAGTGCAAAAAGTGATTCTAACAAGCCAGACTCATCATCCAATCAACATCGCTGAGCTCTAGTGACTGAACCAAGCCAGGCTGGCCCTATGGAGCCAGGACTCCATCAGTTCCACTTCATGCAGAAATAAATACCAGTTTCCTTCATAAAAGTCCTGCTAACTCTTATGGAAACAGTTGTCCCAATATTTATAGCAACTATCAGTTATCCACATATAGGAAAGTGCCAAGGATAAAGCAGATAAGCCTAAGATAGAATGCATGTAACACTCCAGAGGAAATATGAGCACAATGAATAATGCTGTATTACTTGATCATTTAACTGGGAGAGAGTTGAACGCAAAATGAGTGAGATTTGAAAAGTATAATAGTTATAATTCAAAAGACTCATTTTTTTCCCCACCAAAAGGACCTCCCGTATAGAATCCTAACCTTGCTGGTGAAGTACAAATTAGATGCTGCCTTTTTTAAGGCTAAATTTTCAGGCTAAATTTTACTGTCTTCACTCAAGAAAATACCTCCAGTTGACAGATGGGAGAGTTTCTGATGCTCCACCAGTTTCTGGTACTTAACATAGCCTTTAGAATCACAGTGCTATAATAATTTCCTTTCACTTTGATTCTTTTCATTGGTGTATTTAAATATAAATACACAACCCGTGCTGTGCTACCACCTCCAAGTTCAAGAATGTAGTAAGAGCAGGCCAGCCAATCTTAAAGTCTCAGTGGACAAAAGAGATTCCTGTCATTATTCCTAGAGCAGGACCACAGCTTGATATCAAAAGATCTTTGAAGTCAGTGAAAAAAGGGAAAGAATGTCTTGAAATGAGTTTTGACTATATGTATTCCACCCAAAAAAAAGAACTCAATGAAAAATCAGACCCAATCATGTTTAATATCAAACCAAATAATGTGATGACTTTTTAATTAGTCACCTGGGGCTTACCTAGGCACAAAATATATAGATGATAAAATGTTCAAGGAATTTTCTTCTTGCCCCGTATTGTGATTCTGTGCTCATCACTTCTTGGTTGATAGCAGCTCAGCAGACAGTGTCAGCCTGTGGTTTGCATCTTCTCACTGGTTAAGGAAAAATCCTGTCACCTAAGTGAGTCTCTGTAGCTTCATGTACCGCATATGCCTCTACAGGCCTCTCTAGGCCACCTGTGGTCCTACCTCCCTAGGCCACTTGATGTCCCCAAAGCGTCTTTTCCTTGCTGCCATCCGCTGCTTTCTTTAGCCGAATTGTTCTCTCCCCATTTTGTAAGGGAGTCAAACCATCAGCAGACCCAGCTCCAGTCACTCAACTTTGTGACTTTGCGGAACACTTAGCAGAATGAACAACACTCTCCTCTGCAGCCACAAAGACTGTTCATAAAGCTGACTTAGAAATTACCACAGACCTTAAGTGCTTTGTAAAGGCAGGAATCATCTTTAGGCATCATCACTTCCTCATCACAAAACAGAGCACTAGATTCCCTACTGCTGCAAAACAAAGTATCCTCTAAGCCGGTGGCTTAAAGGGACATTTATTATTCCGTGTTCTCTGTGAGTGGGAGGTGAAGAACAGCTTAGCTAGGCCTGGGACTCTTGATGTGTATCTTTCACGAGCTGCCACCAAGGTGTTGGCAGGAGCTGTTGATTCATCTGAGTGCTTAACGGGGAGTCAACTTACTTATGAGCTCACAGGTGAAGTTCCAAACACACTGTGTCTCCAATCTCGGCCACCTGGGCCTCTCCACTGGGCAGCTCACAACATGGCAGCCAGTTCCATCAGAGCAAACAGGTGAGGAGGCGAGAGAAGCCAGCAAGAGAGAAAGCAGGAAGGGTACCATCTTTCGTCATGGTATCAACAGCCCATCACTTCCTCTCTATCTTATTCTTTAGAAATGAGTCACTGGATCCAGCTCACATGCAAGCGACACGGGGACATGAAACTAGGAGTACACACCACTGCCAGCTGTGTCCGAAGTAGACTCTGGCAAATGCCGTACACAGTGGGCATTCAGAACACGTTTGCTCAAGAAAATAAAATAGAAATGTGGTGCTGTCTTCTTTGGTTGTAAGATCCACTCTGTAAACTTCAAGTTTATGTAATAATAAAAATTACACAAAGCTTATGTTCAGAAATATTTTCCAAGTAAGCATTCAGATAAAAACAAAAATTGATTTGGGGAAGAAAACCTGTCTCAATCATAAAATCTGAATCAAAACACCAAATATCTTGATGTCTGTGCCTTATTTTCCAAAAGTTCAGAAGAAACTAAGTAGATAAGTAAGAAAAATACAGGAAATGTAGTAAACTATTCATAACTGGTTAATCTAGATGAAGGATTTGAGGTGCTGATTCTTTCAACTCTTCTGAAAAAAAAGGATGAGTGTTAAAGAACTATTTAAGGTAATGAAAAGTGTCATTTTATTAATACCAGCTGCTGTCACTAGAAAGTCCAACTCAGTGTCTCGTGTGACTCTTCTTATACTCAGCGTAGAGCAGATCTCCTAAGTGACCCTCATCTACATGACACAAACTCTCATGTACAGGACATGCCAGAAGAAGGTACTTAGACAACTATACAGGGGTTTTTAACGTTCACAACTGAAAATGGCAGCCATTGCTTCCCATCGTATCTCATTAAAAATATTAAATAATTACATATTTAATAATTAAATATTAAAATATCTCATTAGAAAATATTTAAATGGCCCCAACCTAACTGCAAACAACTCTAGAAACACGGTGTATGTCCAGGGAAAGAAAGCAGAGCCGGAGAACACCTACCCCGTCTCAGAAAGAAGAGCTCCGTGGCTCTCCTTGGAGAGCACAAGCTGAGATTAGCTTGAAGATTAGACTACGAACAAGTTCCCAAGAGTAGCTGAACTGCAAGGAACAGACTTTCCTATCAAGAGTCTGGCAATGATTTCTCAGCCTTGCTTTTCTCAAAGATCGAACTCCCAGCTTGAATTTAATTGTTTCAGTTTCTCAATGAACTACATGATGCTTTCAACAAATTAGTCTTAAAATAGTGTCATTGTCTTTAAGAGAGGCCAGGTATATCACCTTCTTAGGAAACTGAAGTTGCCCTGGTTCAGTATTCATCCTCAGGCCTGAGGAGGCTGAGTTATATTAAGAGCCACGCCCTGAACTAAAGCTTTTATACTTTATCTCCTCAAAATGTTTAACAAGGCCAAAACAGAATCCACTCTCTACTTATGAAAAAGGTAATCACTATTTGCACTCTGGTTCCAAACTTCCTTTTATTTGTACCAGAAAGCAGGATAGAGTGGAACGTCCAACCCTCTGGCCACTGGGGAGCAAAGCAGAGAGAGGCTGAAATCCAAAGCGTACTGAGTCCTAAGCTGACAGATCGTCATGGCCGTCCCGATGCTTTAAAATGTTCCAAAAAATCTAAAATTCTCTTATAAGTCAGTGGAAGAAAAAAAAAGTGTGAAAATATCATGCTATTTCTTATGATTACAATATAAATGCTCAAAGAAAAATCCGTAGTATCTGTGGTGTGTATGTGTGTGGGTGTGGGTGTATGTGTGTGTCTAACAGAAGCTCTGCCTGATCATGTTGAACAGGCTAATAAAAAAAGAAGAGCCCAAAGATACTCACTCACTGTACCTTCTGGATAATCTGCCTTAGCACAGCAAGAGAAAGGGAAGCACGCTTCTACATCCTGACTAGGAGACACAGCACACTAAGCAATGCAATCTCCCTTTAATTATTAGTATTCTTTTACCAATAGAAATATCAGAGACACAACCCTAGGGCTTAATATGCATCTGCTCATTACACATGAAGAATACACATCATAGTCACGAGACAGAAGAGTTTAGCAGATGGACAATTATAATGCCAGCACTATCACTGCATTATATTGGAGTATGAATTCTTCATGACTCTCTAGGCAGGAGGCCTTGGTTTGAGTGGTTGAACTCGGAATGGGTTTCAAAAATATCAAAAGGCAGTAATTTCTTCTATATATTTCTGTGAAAAGCAGAACTGGGAGTATTTTGCTGTAATTCAACAATTCTTAAATTGACTAGAAAAAGAAAGATATCTTTCTGTTTGGGTTTGATTATGATTATACCCATCCAATTGCAAAAGATCTAGTTGCATAGGAGGAAGGTGACACCTGAGCAGACCTGAGACCCTGAGTCATTGAAAACATCGCTTGTACGTATCATGGGTGTGACTTAGAATTGCAGTCAGGCCTGGAGGCGTGGCTTAGGGGCAGAACACGTGCTGAGTATGCATGAGGCCCTGAGCTCAATGGCCAGCAAAACTTTTAGAGAAGGCACCAAGTCTCTAATAATCTATAATTCTTTTTTTTTTTTTGAGACAGGGTTTTGCTTTGTAGTTCAGGCTGGCCCTGAGCCCACTATGTAATCCAGGCAAGCCTCAAACTCAGCAGTCCTCCTGTCTCTGCCTCCCAAGTGCTGGGATTACAGGAGTGAGCCACCACTCCCAGCAATTTTCCTATAATTTTGAAAGGCTTCACTTTTTCCATTCATTGGAATTTTGGAAATCCCTAAGTCCCCTGAAATGATACATAAATGTGTCAAGTTTTGTAAAGGCTTGTGACATTTTCCTGGGGAGAGTGTCTAAGGCCCTCATCAGATTCCCCAAAGATCCCCACTGCACCACAGAACATTTGTTTGGCTAACGTAAGCTCTCCAAATGCAAATTGCTCTTGGAAGGTTATAGATCAAGTTTGCACAAACAGTTCTCAAAAGCCTTAACCAGGGCCTGAGAGATTTTTATCAGTCGGAAGCCTCTTTCTTAGGGACATCTCTGCAGCTCCAGGTTGCAAGAGTAGGGACGTCAGGTGCACAGACCATGTGTCACCAGGTGTTGCACAATGCCCGCTCTGCGGTCTCTCTTCGGGAAACTTTCTCACCACAGAAAACCTCTGTGCCCACAGCAAAATTGCTCAGGTGTCTCACCAGCCCCTGCAGAGAGAAATCATAGCAAAGAAACGGGAAACCTGGAAGTTCTAATCCCTAAGCTTCTCAGTTCACCTGAAACATTTCAGACTGAGTGAACAAGTTAAATGATACAGCCTACATTATTTGTCAAGTCCCTCCATGTGAAGTTTGATGTTTGACAGTGGCAATGCTTTTCCTTTTAAAAAAAAAAAAAAGGGAGGGGTTTCTAGATCATGAGATCATGTTAGACAATCTTGACCTCAGTGTGCACTATTCAGTTGACGGTTTCATATGTGAAATTGTAAAATAAAGCTGAATATTATAATTTTATTGAATTTGATCTTTTACAGATACATCCTATTTTTTTAAATGTATGTTAATATAAATTTGCCAACTCTCTTCTATTGAGCTGAATTCATTTGCAGGTATTAAGCTATCTTCTATTTCATAAAATTTTAGTCCTATAAAATGGATAAAAATATAACAATTCAAACTTTTCCTTATGCATAAAATCCAAAGCCTAGCACTGACTCACACCATCATGTGAGCTGAATTATCAGTTTGATCTCCATTTAGTGAAATCATCATACTTCTGAGTGATAAAGGTGGAGATAATGGCAGAAAGGATAGAAAATAGGTGAGTTGGTGTGTTAGTTTACTTTCTGTTGACTATAACAAAATACTGAGTGGGTAATTTATGAAGAACAGAAACTTATTTCCCATGATTCTAGAGGGTAGAAGTCCAAGATCAAGGTGTTGATATCTGGTACCAGCCTTCCTGCCACAACCTTGTATGACATAACATGGAAAGGCAAGAGATGATCAACCCATTCTGCAAGGCTTTTCATAGCATTACTCCATTCATGAGGACAGACCCTACCTGATCTAAATACTTCCAATACTGTGACATTGGAAGGATCTGTTTCCAACGCATAAATTTGGGGTGTCTGCTAAGATAACAGCATAACTGCAACACTCTTATGAGGGCTTGGAACCCTCTAGGGTGCTATGAGACTTTTAAAGATGTAGGTACCAGCAGAAGTGTGAGGATCCCCATCCCCATAGGAATTCTTTTTCTTTTTTTATACCAAGCATCAAGCTCAGGGCCTTGCAGTTGTGAATAAGGCACAGGAACCACTGAACTAAATTTAGATCCCATCCCCCATACAAATTCTGTTTCTCATCATCAGATTACCAATGAACTGCCCTCACAGTGATGGTACATCTGCAACAGTAACTAACTACCTAACAAAGCTAAAAGCTGATGCCCCCCACTAGATATATCTTGAAGGTATTATTACCTACAGAAAACTAGAAGTTGTGGTCACAAGAGATTATCTGATGTATTTATTTATGGAAAATTCCGGAAATTTTTTTGTTGAATTTATAAGACTCTACCAGTCTGTGAACACTTTACTATCTGCAGAGAAATAGGTAGTTGCTGCTTAGTTACAGATAAAGGTAATAAAACCAGTGATCTTGTCCATACAGTTAACTAAACCTGGCATGATGGCCCCTTTCCATGAAAACTCTCCTTGGGTACCAGTCCTGCCATCTGAAGACTGTCTCAACCTCCCTCCACCCCTTCAGCAAATATTTATTTGGAATGAGAGACATTTTCTGCCCTGTCTAATTCAACTGGCAAATATATACAGCAGCCAAACAAGGCTGTTGGATCTTTAAATATCAAAGGCCACTTATATTAAGTGGAAGATATATCTTTAAATTTCTCAAAGTCCTGGTAGAAGCCTGGTTTTTCTTCCTTCCTTCTTTTTTTTTTTTTTTTTAAGAACTGTGCCCATCAGTCTGGGAAGTGACAGCTCACCCTGTGGCCTGCTGTTGAAATCTCTCTGGGCCACTTGCTGCCTTTGGTTTACAACAAAGAAAAGCTCATTCTGCAGCTATATGAAAGAATTTTCCAATAAAAAAAAACTCTTACCTTTCTCAAAGGAGTATTGGAAGGATGACTTAGATAATGCCTTCAAAGTTACTTTTAAATGGTGCTATGGAAATAAAGACATGGTCACTACCATCTTTGACATAGACAATAATGTTACATTTTTTTTCCTGGAAAAGCAAACTTTGCATCTAAACAAACTAAATATGCTTAAAGCAGACATTTTGGGATTTAAAAATGTACACGTGGCTGATGGACTTTTCTTTCTATGGTTTCGTTCTCTTTTCACCTCCAAGCTCATACAGCCCTGTGGCACCTGAAGTTTTCAGAGTCAAAGGTTCATAGAACAGGAAAGACAATAACAATAAATAAGTGGAAAACATCTGGGAACAAAATTACAGAAACATCACAGGAGGAGACCTTTGACGCCATGTAACTGAAATTCTGTTCTAATAGTGGGAGACTTAGAAGTTTAAGCAACATTCTAAACATTACACAGAAAACAGTGGTGATCATTCTTTTTTTTAAATTTTTATCTTTATTGGTACATTGTATATACACATCATATCATGATCATGCTCAATATTGGGAATTTGTTCCAGTATATGACACAATTCAATTCTCATTTTTTCCCATTCCCCTACCCACACCACAACCCCCCACCCACTAAGTACATAAGCTTTGTTTCCCTCTTTTATTACCATCACATTTTTTCTTTACCCCTCATTACTCACACTTCCACCACATTTCCCTCTGAATATTTTCTATTTCACAATATCCATCATACATTCTAGAACTCATTAACATCTTCAATTTCTCATACCAGAGAACAGATACAGTATTTACACATCTGTGACCTATTTATATCACATATGAGTATGGCCTGAAGCTACGTCCATTTGAGTATAAATGACTCAAACTTATCATTCTTTAAAGCAGAGTAATACTTCATTGTATAGAAAAACCACATCTTTATCCAGTGTCCAGTTGATGGGCATTTGGGTTGTTTCCAAGACTGAGCTATTACAAACTGAGTGGCTATGAACATGGGTGCACATATATCACTATGATATGAATCTTTTAATTCTTTTGTGCATATTCCCAGCAGGGCAATAGCAGGGTCAAATGAGACCTCTAATCCTAGTTTTTTTAAACATCAGCAAATGATGGGAACCAGAGAAAGAAATCTCCCATCTTGGAGTGTCATCCTGGTCCTGAAACCAGCCATTCACCCCCAGAGAATCGACAGCAGGGAGTTAAGAGCCAGCAACCTTGAGTCTAGCAGCCAGGAACCCTCTTAACACCAGCCCACTCCCTAGCTGGGTAACCTTGGAAAATAATCTCTTCACAAGTAATTTTTCTGGGACATAAAAGACATTTGCATGCCCACTGCACCATGGGAGGGTCATTGAGAGGATTAAGTGAGGCCACATAGGCAGTGCTTAACATGGTGTCAAATGATAATTGTTGCTTTGAATGTCCCTAGATACCACAATTAAATGAGAATTAAATGAGAAAATGCACATAAAGTACTCATCACAGTGCCTGACATCATAATAAGTGCTCAACAAATACTGTAAGTGCTATTACTTCACACTCCCACATAAACGGTCATGTTGCAAGTGTGTGTTGAGATTTTGCAAATGCCAGGAGCCAGGCTTTGCCCCCAGATGTGGGGAAAGTGGGAGACCCACTCTCTAAACTCCACTTGCTTACAGTCAAATAAATCTATTTCGAGGGCAAAGCCTCTAGACAAATCTGTACCTTTTTAAATATAACTCACAAACTAAGAATGGTTTTTATGTTTTTAAAGGCCTCAGGAAAAAAATAAAATGAAAAAGAATACTTCATGGTGCATGAAGAGTCTATGAAATCCAAATTTCAGTGTCCATAATTAAATTTTACTGGAGCACAGCCATGCTCATTCATTTACATGTCTATGCCTGTTTATACTCCGTAACCGCCAAGTTGAATAGCTGTAATAGAGACCATATGGACAGAAAAACCTAAAATGCTTACTATCTGGTCCTCTGCAGAACAAGTGGCCAGCCTCTGCCCTGTGTCTTCATAAATATTGCAACACTGAAGGTGCTACAGAAGCACCAGCTAAGGACGGTGGACACCTGGTCCTGCCTAGGAACTTGGAGAAGCATCAGGAAAGAGAGAAGTCTGAAAGGAGGAGGAGTTTGCCAGATCAAAAAGAGGACGTGACCCAGAATCACGACCCAGCGAGAGAAGGTTTGGGAAAGCAGTAAGACCCCGAGTGGCTTCTCCAAGCTAATGTAGACCTCCCAGTTCTAGCAACATCCATAAATGCCACCGTAGGTGTTCATGGCTTCCAATTGTTCATTAATCTCTGAAACTTAATGCCAGAGCAACTATCTTCTCCCCACTCAAAACAAATCATATAGAACTTTTGATTCCTCTGGGACTTGCAGGTTTCTGATGAAAATGAGATGTAATGGCCTCATTACGAACATGCTCCTTTCTTGTGTCCACGTCCGGTCTCATTAGCATGTGTCACATGATTCGTCAGCAACTGCAGATGTGAGAACCATACTTGGCTACTAAGTTGTGAGAGACACTTGGACATGTGCTCTGTGTATAAAAGGAAGCAGGAAAAGGAAATAGACAAGATAAAGGCAAGATTTAGCAGGTGGCACCAAATGCCATCTGGTAACATGAGGACAGCTGGCCAAAAGATGTTGTCTTCTGATTCCTAGGCTAACATATGAGCAGCATATGAAGACCAAAAGACATACCTGAAACTTGGAACATGGAGAAGAAGCAAACAGCAGATCCTTAGGTGACTTCAGTGGTCGGTCCTGTGACCGACCCCAGGTTTCACACATCAGTGCTAATTCTTTCTCTTGTAAAGTCAGAGGCTGCCGTAAACTTGAAGTCATGTGACAGAAAGACTGAGTACACATGAAATACACACACACACACACACACGTTTCCTTTCTCTCTAGCCGAGAAGGGCCAGTTAAAGGGCAGGCAGGGAACTTGCCAGGGCATGGCAGTCTTTCAGCCTCCACCCGTGCACAGCAGTTCTCTCTGGCTCTTCCAGGCATCCACACAGCACCCTGAAGCCTACTCCACTCCCCCAGCCCCGACTCCTCCGCCAGGGCGATGGAGCTCTGCAGTGAGGTCCGCACTGGCTTAGTCCTGCGGATACTTCACCGAACAAGCCAGAGACTGTCTCTGTGTTCCTGGAGCTGTGTTCCCAGCAAGGAACACAGGAGCAATGGTCAGTACAATGAATCCTCTAGATCCTTCTAAGCTGAATGATTGTCTACCATGAGGAGAGGAAGGAAAAGGTATCTGTGGACAGTCCCACCAGGGTCCCTGCGTACCATGGTCTATGGCCTACTCTTTGGTCATGTGATTAACAAATCTGCCTTTTGCTTATGCAGCCACGCATGCAGGAGGGCTGTGACGAGGAGCCCTGTTCAAGGCCCAGGCAGCACACCCTACTCAGAGCACCTCTCCCTGCTCCCTAGCCCACCTCTTCCTCTCCAGCTCCCCTCCACCCTAAGATGGGTACTCTGCAGCCTTCTCTCCAGAGACCCCACAGACAGAGCCAGTGGAGAGCCCCGCCAGCTCAGCAGAGATGCCCAGACACATCTACACAGCAGCCAGGGACACCGCAGGGTTTTCCTGGAAGCTGCGCAGCCCCAGAGAAGTGTACTCGGGTTCAGCAGTCCTGGTTCATTAGCCATGCCAGACATGCCTGGGCTGCTTAGAAGCCAGGCAGGACCCCAGCTATAGGCATATACAAATATCACTTACTGAGGGCCCTGGAAGCAAAGAAATGGGGTGGTGTGGATTGCTTGGATCAGAACGGAATCTGCACTGCATATTTATCATCCTATGACTGATACACACTCCATAAATCAAGCTCTGCTACATGGTAAAAATGCTTTCAGGTCCAAAGGAGATACAAAGTCCCTCCTTGCTATGCTTGTCTCCCCCAAACTGCATATTTTCTTAAGTAGGGAGCCAAAGATAACAAATCATTCAACAAAACAAGGAAATGCTCTTCGTGCAACAAATATTCTCCGTGTTGCCTAACTCCAATAAAATCAAAGCGAAAATCTACTTTCTTTACCTTCAGTAAAAGAACATGCACAAGTTTGCAAAGAGCTCAGGAGCTCACTTACAACTTTGCTCACCATAAGAACCAAATAAACTACCTCCCTTCATCTAACTGGGGTAAACTCAGTGGTATAATGTGGGTTTAGCATGCACAAAGCTTTGGTTCAACGCCCACTGAAAAAAATCCTCCTGTCAAAATGAATAATGCTGCTATTTAATTTTTACATGTGTCAGAGGTATATATAACCTTATACAATAAATAAGATTGTTCCAAACAAACAGTAAATTTCTTCCCTAAGGACCTTTGCAACCCAAAGCACTTTTGCAATCAGAAGAATAAATAAAAGGAGATGGACTCCTGCAGCCGGAGCCCTGAGTAGACAGCAGAGAGAGAGGTGGAAAAGTTCAGTCAGTGTGTGGG
Source organism: Thryonomys swinderianus (assembly GCA_004025085.1). Taxonomy (NCBI): domain Eukaryota; kingdom Metazoa; phylum Chordata; class Mammalia; order Rodentia; family Thryonomyidae; genus Thryonomys; species Thryonomys swinderianus. The sequence goes on along the minus strand of PVIC010005968.1, from coordinate 9,306 downwards.
CCACCCAAGGGGGGCAGGATGTTAGAGAGGCATTTGTGGAGCAACACTGTACATCAAACTGGAGCATTTGAAACAACAGCCAGCAGCAAGGAAGGGTATGGGAGAAAGGAAGAAGAGAGAAAGCGAAGTGTTTGTTGTCTACAGTCCCTTGGATGAATGTTCAACAGAAACTCCAGTGCAAAGTGACCCCAAGCACAGGGCATTGTGTTCAGATAGCTCTAAGAATGTGGTCTCTGGGCTGGAGATTTAGCTCAGTGATTCCAGAGCCTGCCTCGCAAGCGCAAGGTCCTGAGTTCAGTCCCGGTAACCACATACAACAATGCTGGGTGTGGTGACTCACACCCACCAGCAATCAATACCACATAGCACAGTACCCGGCGTGGTGGCTCATGCCTGTAATTCCAGCACTCAGGAGGCAGAGGCAGGAGGATTGCTGAGTTCCAAGTTTGCCTAGGCTACATAGTGAGCTCAGGGCCAGCCTGAACTACAAAGCAAGACCCTGTCTCAAAAAAAAAAAAAAAAAGAGAATGTGGTCTCTGAGATGAGATGGTGGACATCCTTGCTCTGGCAGGGAATGTGGTTTGGTTTGGGTCAAAATCTTTCATGGCCTCAGTAAGCCTCAGTTTCTCCATCTGTAAGCTATGCTAAGAGTGGTATGGTACCTAGACCAGGGATGGCAAACCTTTGGGATCTTTCAGTGATAACAAATAGCTGCTGTGGCACACATGCCATACGTTCACCACCACTGTATGGGTTTCAAGATTAAATGAAATAATGGAGGAATTACAATGCTGGCATGTAAATAAAGTTCTAGGTAAATCTAATAGTCTGCTTTTTAAATAACTGTTTATCCTTATCTTGAAAAACAAAAGGAATGGTAGAATGGGTGGCAAGGAACAGCCATGACATCCAAAAGCCCCTGGTGTGAGCACTGGACAAGTCGTTAGATGACCCAGGTTTCATTTATTCATAAAAACAAAAGTGTTGGACTAAGCTTGGAGTTCCTTTACATCCTTAAAATAATTCCATAACTCTGAGTTGAGTTTAGTAAGTTCCTACATAAATCACATTTCTTGCCCAAATGCCAAGCGCCATATGGGCGCTCTTGCTCTCTGTAGTCTAGATTCGGTGTCACCATAAATCAGTGTCTCCTGAGAAACAGCTGACAAATTTAGACTAGAGAGTAGGTGCTTGTACCATTACCCAACAAGAAGAGGCCGGTCCTTCTCTTGCAGTTCAGGGTCAGTCCCGACTACCCCATGCTCTTCTTGATGTGAAGATAGTACATCTTTGACACTCTTTCTGAGAAGTGTCATCCATGACCTTATTAAACCTTTGGAGAAATGCCTGGAACCCTCAATTTATAAAACGATACTAGTTTCATTGCAAAGTTTTTGTAAATCAGATATCACTGAAATAAAAACTCCAGTGCTTACTCTGAACAATAAAAATGCTGTTGGAACTACGTGCATAATTGCAGTAAGAGGAATCATGGAAACAGGTGTTCTCAAGGTAAATATCGAGCTGCGGGTGATTTCCAAAGCCCAGGGTTGTGGTACTGAGTGGCATGTGTGCAATTTCAAAATATCTCCCTGCTCATATTTCTCATAAGCACCAGTGCAATACTCCTGCTCTCTTGATAAAAGCTAGATATCATTTCATTTCCGCAGTGTTTCATGAGCCCTTTGAAATCCCATAACAAAGGGTGATATGATACGGATGTATGAGATTTATCTAAAATCCAATTGTGTTCAGCAATCATGCTGCTTATGGAAATCCCCCCAAGTACAAGATCATACGTGATATTTTTGTGCACCAATATACAATCGCCACAATAAATTATTGTGATTACATAGGCTGCAAATACTGGTGCTGGCTTCCTCCACCTTTCCCTGGCTATCTCAATCCCTTTGAACACAGCTATGGAATCCAGAGAAATCCTCTTGGTTGAAGAAGAGTTTCTCTCACGTGTAAATTAAATTAAATTTTCTAAGTGTTAAAGTCAGTCTCAATTGTGTTTATGATGTGTGTGGATTTCTGTCCTGTTTAGGTTGCTAAAGAGTGATTCCAATTTTTGAGATACAAGATAGAAAATAAAAAGCCATTCTCATATCATATTTAATCATAGTGCAAACTGATCAGAGTGTATGATATAGGTGGGGGGAAAAGCATGGATTTACATCAGAACTTATAGATTTCCATCCTGGCTCCACCACTTAAAGGTATGTGTCTGAGACCCAGTTGTCTCATCTGTGAAAAGACAGACAAGACAGTCATCTTATAGGACCATGATGAAGCCAAATAAAGTAATTTAGGCCAATGGAAAAGGGCTATGCAAATGTTAGCTGTGATTCTGTTATCTAGTTGATACTCCCTCCAACCTTCTGTGGAAAAAGAGATAGAATAAGAAAGTGCCTGGAGATGATAAAGGACAGATGATAGATCTTATCACCAGCAATAAGTCCTGGTACATACGCACATAGTATTTTATAATACAAAGTAAACTGTAAAAGTTATGACACCTCCAGGCAAACAATAAAATAGTGGTTAGAATAGAGAAACAGGGACTTATTATCTCAGGGTAATTTTAGTTTTATCAGATGAAAGAGTTATGTCGATGCATGGTAATAATGGCAGTACATTATATATGTATTTAACAACACTGAACTATTACACTTAAAATAGTTACAGTGATAAATTTATATGTCTTGGTCCTGGATATAGCTCAATGGCTCCGCACCTGCCTGGCAAGCACAAGGTCCTGAGTTTAATCCCTGATACCGGAAAAAAATTATTTGTCTTTCTACACAATAAAAAGGGGTAAATGATTATGGGCATAACTGAGCTTAGCTGTGTAGTCTGGACCTATAGGGCCTCTCAGAGGCCAGTAGGATGGAGGGAGAGACGCAGCCTGAGCCCCACTAGCAAGAGGCACAAACTGGCACAGGGCTGTGATCAGCCAGTGTCAGGAGCACCTTTGGAATTTACACCAAGTAGGCCAGGAATGTAGCTCAAGTGCTGCCCCACCTACCTTGGAAGCACAAGAGTCCAAGTTTCATCCTCGATACCACACACACAAAAAAAGAATTTACACCAAGTTTTCCTAGCCACAAACATGACCAGAATTTCTGCATCAGATCATTCTCAAGGCTACTACTACCTTACTGGTACAAAGCTGTCATTGCCCAGGGGTTATATGACTCCAAACAATGGAAGTGAATTTCCCAAGGGGTTGAAGCATGAATCCAGTCTTTGGAAACCTGGGCCAATGCTCTGTATAGACAATGGAAATCTAAGCACAAAGGAACTCTCAAGTAGCGTTGGCCAGGTTGATATAAACTGGCAAGACAGGACAACTCAACCACAGAAGCTGATCTCCACACTCCTTATTCCATGAGCAGTTCCTGAATCTTCAAAAGGGTGCTGTTACAACAAGAGCATAGGCCAGAAATGTAGGACAGACAGACCCAACCTCCACCACCTCCAGCAAAATAACATCCAATTCTTCAGTCTAAACCTTTTTAATATAAGAACTGAAACAAAAATACAGCTGAAGTGTCACAGACACAACAAAGTGTTAGTCAGAGCCATGATACAAACACAATGCAGATGTGTTTTCTCAACTGTATCCCTGAACTAATGCGAGCCAAGGCTTCCCACATGGGAAGGGTGAGCCCTCAATCAGACTGACACTGGAGGTCGGGAAGATTGGCCCTGAGGTTTGAGTTGAAGAACTCTGCCGAGGACAGCACAGATGACTCACAGATGGGGACAAGCAGGAACATCCCAAGGGATGCAAGCCAGACATCGAACAAAGCAGATAAAACGCTGTAACCTGAAGCAATATATGTCAGTGACCCATTGACAGAGGAAAGTGATAGGGGCTCAAGGAAAGATAAGAAAAAGGATCAGCGTGTAAGCCAGAGGGAGTCTGGACAGGTAGCAGACTGCGTGCTCTAAAGTATCCTCTTAGGTGGATGAACTAGTTATATTGAAAAGACCAAGGGCAGAAGGGACAAAAGGATATAAGCCTTTAGATTTCGGAATTCAGTCTGTGAGCAAACAAAATGCATTCAAAAACCAAGGTGAATGGAGCTGAGAAGTACAAACATAATCAGAATATGTACAAAGGAGAACTCTAGGGCACAATAGAAAGTCTGTAGTCACTTAGTCATTCAACAAACTTCACTGAGTAGCCATTAACAATACGCATTCCCTTCATAACAACAGTAGTTCGCACTTATATAGCACTTATCCTGCTCACTTGTTGTAGACACTTTGAAACCATTCAGCCTTCATTTCCTTTTAATCTATTACTCTTATTATCAGTATTTTATAGATGAGGAAATTGAAGTGAAGAGAAACTACACAGCTTGCAAGGACTCACTGAGCTAGTGAGAATCTTGAATATGGTTCAGAACAGCAGTGTTTGGATGCGCCATCTGCACCTCCACCTATGATAATGCATCGCTACATTCTCTGATGCCCCTACAGATGGAGGAAACCTGGATCCTGTATCTGAGGGATTTAGAACAGAAGTTCCAGCGATAGCGAAGAAGAAATGGAGATGTTTCCATGAAAAGATTCACTCAGTCATGATGTTCTTGCCCTGGCTGGGTCCAGTCTGGGAAGAGCTAACCAGTTATGGACCGTCACTGGCATTACATAGAGGACGAAGAAAAAATCCAACCTTCCAAACATTCTTCCGTCTTTGCAACAACAGATCTGAACTGCTCTTGGCTTGCCTGAAAACCTTGATTTTTTAACAAAAATCTTGAATATCTTGTAGACTGCCAATAAATAAACATAAGCCTCTACTCAGAAACTAGCTCTACTTCAAATGCTTACTGTGAACGTTGAATAACTTTCGAGAAGAAACTGAAAATGTGTCAGTGTTGAAGATAATTTATGAGCTCATACACTGTACAGAGACCGACAGGAGAGTCCATGAAAATGAACAAGGAACCTCGGGTGACCTTGAAACTGCTGTGGCTAAGATCCTGTCAGACGTTCTCACTGAGAGGTGCTGTGGTTCTGGCGCGGCCTGTTTTGAGAGCCCTTGAAGAAACAGCTTTCGAACCCCAAGGACTGGCACCGGATGTAGGAAAGCATGGCTGACTGTAGTCTTCCCCGTGAACTGTTTCAGTTACTTATTATCACATAAAGCGGTGACTCGTTACTAGGTGTTCCCCAAAGCCACGCAGGAGTCTGTGGTGAGCTTCTAGTGAACGGATTAAGGTGGCGACAGAGCGGGCTGCTGGGAGAGGAGGGGCCTGTTCGGAAGAGACGGCTCATTCTGGGCGGGATCCTAAAGGCTCATTCTGCTTCCGGTTCGCCATTTCTTGAGCCTTTCTCCACAGACCCCTCTGCCCAGCGCTCCTGCCTCAGAGCCAGGGGACCTCCAAAGGACTGAGATACTGAAACCCGAGTCAAATAAATCTCTCCTCCTCTAAAGTGCAGGCGTCTCGGGGATGAACAAAGCGACTGACACATAACAAACCGCGCTAAAACACAGGTGCTTAAAACAACAAATGAAACCTATTTGCGCTCGTAAATCTGCAGTGAGGGCAGCGCTCAGCAGGGACGCCCCCTCTGTCCCCCTCAAGGACAGCGCTGTGGGAGCTTGTCCACCTGCACCGTACTCTCCCCGGTATGGCAAGCTGCACATGGCCATACATTTATAGAAGGGCTCCGGACTTCGGGACATGTGTGCCAAGAAAGCCCAGAAGAAACGCGAGTGCCTCGCACGCCGTCCAGCTCATTTCTGCCATCAGCCATAAATGTCCCCTCCAAAGCCGCCCAGGCTCCATAAGAGCACAGACCCCAGGTCAGCATGGGGGTGCCACAGCTTGGGAAATCACGCAGGATGGAACATACTGCTTCTGCTGTTTTTGATGCAGTCTATGCTACGAATCCACAGAGGAGATCCCAGCTGAGCCTATGCCTTCCTCCTGCAAAATGAGCCACTGTCTTTCTATCCGTGGGTGGGCCACTTCTTTTCTCCTGCAAACCAAATCCAAACGAACCACAGATTCACAAATACAGACTTCCACCTCCAAACACACATAGATATTCCCAGCTCCGGATTATAATGCACCTTTCTCCTGAGGACTACACTCTGTTTCTTTGAGTGTAAAAGGTATTTTTAAATTTTTGCCTAATAAATCCCTTTATGCCTCTAAGAAGGAGGAAGAGGAAAAGGAAGAGAACAGAGTGGAGAGAAAAGAAGTGGTCTAGGGTCGTGGCTTTAATGTGCTACTACCAAGAAAATGTGGATTTAGCTCATAAGGCTGTGGATTTGTGTCTCTCTTTGTCACTGAAAAAACTGAGTTGTATGCCTCCCTATAGCCGTAGTGCTTGGCAAACTCCACAGGCAATAATTTACCTGCCTGCGCTCTATTTTCCTACCATTATTTTCCATTTTCCTCACTTTTAAACACTGTTTTTGTTAAGTTGCCTTAAACAAACTGAGATATGAATTTTAAAATATTCTAAGACACCAGAAAATTCACACAGTAGAAAATATATCTAGTTTTTAGATTTTAGAAGCCAGATATCATGTTATTGCAGTTACTCAGGAGGCTGAGGCAGGAGGATCACAAATCTGACTTCAGACTAGACAACTTACAATTTAAAAAATAAAAAGAACTGGAGGTGTGTCAATGGTAGAGGGTCCCTGGGTTCAATCCTCAGTTGTGGGAAGGGGGCAGTTACACCTCACTGGAATGAAAGGAAAGCGTGTTAAAACAAGGCACTTTTTGGTTTTTTGTTTTTTTTTTAAGTTCTCATTGAAAGTATGTCCTAAGCCAAGAGGTTGATCCCTCACTGGTCTTAAAAATTACTCCAGTTATTCTTTTTCCTTTAGGCATGGTGTTGGGATATGAACAACTATATATAGATATATAGATATATTGATATATAGATATATCTATATATCTGTATCGATATAGATATATAGATATATCTATATATATATAGATATATCTTAGAAAACTATAACATTGCATGACTATTCTCACAAAATCATTTGGTGATGTTTATTAAAGGCCATAAAACTGTTAGTTGACCCAGTCAGATCTTTCTGTGTTCTAGAATAAAGAAATAAACTGAATTTTAGGAAATCTGTTTTATGCATCAGGCTATCAAGTTTCTCTCACCTTTCATTATTGTAAATAGAGAGGCACATCTATTTATTCTGACACCTTGCTTTCTATCCTTTGGGTATGTATTCAGGAGCAGAATGGGTTTCATCGTGTACAATAAATCAAGAAATTGCTGATTAAATGTGGTGAAGAAGTTCAGTACCCTGTGTCCTGCGTCACTGAGGAGCTGGAGTCTTCTATGCTGCTGCTGCTGCCTGTTCCACCTGGCTCTCCACACCCTGTCTCGCCCCCAGCATAGCGCCTGCCCCCCGTGGTATCACCCTCTCCTGTCCCCTCGGAGAGGTCGGTCATGAGACAGATTTCGTCCTCCGGCTCTGGCCCCAATTCCTCAATACGGTATTTGACATATAACACGAGCTCACAGTAAGTGTTGATTAAGGTAAAACAATGGGGTGGACAGAAATCTCATCATCATAAATTTGATCCAAATGTTTATCAACTGATCTGAAAACCTCACCAAGGACATGAACCTAGACTGCAATCTAGGGACAGTTTCTTATTGTTGGTAGGAAAACCTTAAAGGAAATGTCAGTAGACCTAGCACCTCATATTTATAACACAAAGAGAGAGAGCTCTTGAAAGAGCCAGGAGGAGCAGGGAGCCCTCCCTGCACACACCACCCTTCCCCTCCCCCTCTGCCCCAGTGAGTATGCACACTGATGCACCTGTACATGTATTAGCACAATCAAAATGCACCTAATATTTCTAAACTGCTAGTAAAAATTTAATGGGCAAATTATATATAACACTTTTAAGTATTAAAGGAAAGCTTGATTTTTATGTATCAAGTGAGTCTCAAATCGTATTGGATCTAGATCAACTTAACTCATAAAAGCTTTTTGTCACCCTAAGATAGCAACTTTTGCATTTCACTTCCTGCTTCTAGATCTTAGCAACATGTATATTTAAGACGTTTTCTGCATATAACCAAAGTTATCATTATGCTTTTATTTTATAGATAATCCCCAATTATATGCATATAAGTATGTATAAATATGTATTTTATATAAAGCCAAGGAAATAACCTGTAATAGGGAAAGTATCTTTTTAAAACACGTTTTTAAAGATATAAATGTTTTAAAACTTGTAACAGGATTTTGCTCGAATCTAAATTGTATCCACTTCAAATTTATAGTGTCCAGGCATTACAAAAAGGACTGGTGGTGTAGGCTTTCCAGGAATCTATTACATTGATCACTGATGCTCTTCCTAGGAATGAAGTCAGCCTAGAAAAAGAATCAATGCCTTGCTGGGCGTGGTGGCTCACGCCTGTAATCCCAGCACTCTGGAGGCAGAGACAGGAGAATTGCTGAGTTTGAGGCTTGCCTGGGCTACTTAATGAGCTCAGGGCCAGCCTGAACTGCAAAGCGAGACCCTGTCTCAAAAAAAATAAAAAAGAATCCATGCCTTAAGCTCAAAAGGCAGGAAGAAAGAAAAGTATGGCATGTAGCTGTCCTCAGACTCTCCTCTGGCACAGGCCTCCTGCAGGAGGTGCCAACAGGAGCCACGATCCCTTCTCTGAAGCCCTGTGGAAGCTTCAAACTGTACAATAACAGCAACCTTGGTGCCAGGAGCAGGAGGTCGTGGTGGTGACGGTTTTGTACATGTTGTCCCTCATGTGGTAATGGCTTGTTATCAAGGGCACAGCACTCAGTGCCCACATTGCCAGTCATCACATGACTTAGGTGCAGCCGTTGGCAGCTGTGGTCCTTGGGTAGACCCTGGGAATGTGGCTGCCCTTGGCATCTGCAGTAACCAAAGTCACTGCTATAGCCGTTCAGTACAGGGGCCATTTTGAAGTTCATGTGGCATGCACATATTATAGATATCTTCAGAATCTTTTACCCAATTTGAGAAGATGAAGAAGCTTCATTTGAACACAATGAGAACAGGTGCACAGAAATATTGCTTTGTAATTGCTGTGAGGGTGATACCAATGTAAGTGCAGTCTGGGAAATGTGATTTACACATTACTTAAAAGTTTGATGTGGGGCCGGAGGGTTAGCTCAGTGGTTCCGGCGCCTGCCTCGCAAGCGTAAGGACCTGAGTTTGATCCCCGGTTACCACATATAATGCTGGGCGTGGTGGCTCACGCCTGTCATCCCAGCACTCGGGAGGCAGAGACGGGAGGATTGCTGAGTTC
>PVIC010005967.1:0-55784 GCA_004025085.1 Thryonomys swinderianus | reverse complement strand
AATCTCACAGTAGTATGAATAAAATATAAAGCCAGGTGTAGTAGCACATGCCTGTAATACCAGCCCTTAGGAAGCTGAGGCAGGCGGATCCCATTCAATGCCAATCTGGGATATAGGATACACAATGACGCTCTGTCTCAAAAACCAAAACAAGAGTTAATTTAAAGGACTCTTCAATCTTTTTATTCTCTCTTTTTCTTGCAGTGCTGGGGACTGAACCCAAGACCTCATACATGCATGTGCTCTATTACTGCACCATATCCCCAGACCAGTATTCTACTTTTGTATATCAAACCACAATTAATCGTCAAAACCCTCCTTAACAATCACTTAGTCAAAAACCATGGCAAAGAAAGCACACAATTCAAGGAAGTAAGCAAGTTAATTTTTTTTTTTTTTAGACATGGTCTCACGTTGTAGTTCAGGATGGCCCTGAATTCACAATGTAGACCAGGCTACCCTTGAACTCTTGGCAATCCTCCTGCCTCTGACCCCCAAGTGCTAGGATTACAGGTGTGAGCCACCATGCCTGGCATTGTGGTATGTGGTTACCAGGGATCGAACTCGGAACCTTGAGCTTGCCAGGCAGATGCCGGAATCACTGAGCTAAATCCCTGGCCCAACAAATTAAATTTTTTAAAGCATCATTTTACATAGTATCAATACAGCTGGATCATAAAACAGAAGGTACTATTCTCTCCTAAACATCAAGGACAACTTCACTCATTTGTCAGATTCACCTTCAAAATATTGTCTCTATAAAATTCTCCATTTTAAAAGTTATAAAAAACCCTTCATCCAGCCAGGCATGGTGGCTCACGCCTGTAATCCCAGCACTCAGGAGGCAGAGACAGGAGGATTTCTGAGTTCAAGGCTTGCCTGGGCTACATAGTGAGCTCAGCGCTATCCTGAACTACAAAGCCAGACCCTGTCTCAAAAAAAAACAAAACAAAAAAACCCTTCAATCCACCATTATGGTAGAGATTACTCACAGACACATACACAAAAGACATATATAATATATGCTATGCTATATGTATACAAAACAATGCAATGTTCTGTAACATGTTACAACATACAACATTAAGAATTTCTTTCCATACAAAAAGAATTATTAAAATTAATTCCTCCCAATATTAGCCCATTCCTGAATACTAAAAGCATTGAAAAACAAATCTAAATCTAGGTTTATTTTATTTTTTTATTATTTTGTGAGATTTCTTTTGGAACAAGGGCTCACTATGTAGTTCAGGCTGGCCTTGAACTCACATCCCATGCTGGCCTCAAATTTGCAGCAATTCTCCTGCCTCAGCCTCTCAAGTGCTGGGATTAAGGGGTGGGCCACCACACCCAGCCATGATATTGTAATTTTTATTGGAGTTTTATCTACGTTTCTGACCAATTCCAATGAAACATGATGGTCTAATGGTTCTAAAATTAGCTCCATCAGCCCTGTGTGGGCTTCCTCAAGTGAGATCATGCATGTCTACACAATTCCAGGGCTCACCACTGACGTGCACAGACAGAAAATACTAAAGAACCCTAATCTTCCCTGATTTTCAAGCAGACCGTGCTGGTATAGAGACGGCGCTTGTGTAGACAATCAAATTATTATTCCAATACATCTGAATGCTCTATTTTATCTCAGATTTACACCTGAGGATGCTGATTTACTCATTTTACCTTTGCCTTTAAAGGAGTGTAGAGGACAGATGGATAGTCTTTCAGAATTTTAAACCACTTTAATTATTTTGGTACATTATATATACATATCACAATTACACTCCACATTGAGAATTTGACCAGTATATGATTCAACTTAATTCTCATTTTTCACCCTCCCCTACCCACCATCCCTCCCCCCACCCCTATATACACAAGCATTTCTTTTTTTACTGTCAATTTTTTTCTTTCCTCATTATTTACCCCTAAACCCCATTACCCTTTGAATATTTACTATTTCACAATATCAATCATGCATTCTAGAACACATTTATAACTAGTTTCTCATATCAGAGAAAATATATGATATGTACACATCTGTGATCTATTTACCATTCTTTAATTATGATACACAATTGGCCAAATTTGGTTTTATTCTTTTCTTTTTGAAGAACTGAAATGGTGGAGATTTAGCTCAGTGGTTCCAGCGCCTGCCTAGCAAGCGCAAGGTCCCTGGTTCGATCCCAGGGAACCACATACAATACCGGGGTGTGGTGATTCACACCCACCAGCAATCAGTACCACACACCACAGTGCCAGGCGTGGTGGTTCATGCTTGTCATCCCAGCACTTGGGAGGCAGAGACAGGAGGATTGCTGAGTTTGAGGCTTGCCTGGGCTACATAGTGAGCTCAGAGCCACCCTGAGCTACAAAGTGAGACCCTGTCTCAAAAAAACAAAGCAAACAAACAAAAAAACAAATTAAAAAGAAGGACTGACTGGTTTTCTGATTATAAGAAACTTCTGCCAGGCATAGTGGTACACACCTGTGGTTCTAACTACTGGGAAGCTGAGACAAGAAGGTAGCTTGAGCCCACAACTTTGATCCAGACTAGGTAATATAGAGAAACCTATCTCTAAACAAACAAAAATAAGGAAGAAAAGAAAGGAACTTTTTAGAAAAACGTCCTGGAACTGTGCACAGTGGCACACACTTGCAATCCCAGCTACTTGGGAGGCTGAGGCTGTAGGATCAGGGGTGGGAAGCCAGCCTGGCAACACGGACTCAAAGATTCCCATGATCGGCTATTATGTTGTTTATTGCACCCTTTTCCTTGTGAGAAATATTTTAAAACTCAAAATAAGAAACATTAAGTCATAGGAATTTCCTTTCAGGAAATCTCCCATCAAAGCATCAACCAAGGCAAATCATTAGCATTTTTATGTTTTTCTTTCCAGCCACTTACTTAATATAACTGGAGTTATACAATGAACATCATATGGTTAATATTTTCCAGTTCAGAAGTATTCTTTATAACCATTACTTTAAGAACAACACATTGAATTCCACCCTATGGCTGTGCTATAATTCATTTAATTATGCCCCACTACAAAACATTTTTGCTGGTTCATTATTTATGTTTTTTTAAACCCTTGTTTAAAAATCTCTTCCTTTCAAAAAATTATGTCTCTACGTTCAGAAGCTACATGTGGGATTTCAATTCAAAATGTACAAACATTCATCTATCTATCTATCTATCTATCTATCTATCTATCTATCTATCTATCTATCTAGAGACAAGGTCTTACTGTATAGACTGGCCTTGAACTCACAATGTGTAGCCCAGTTAGGCTTCAAACTCAAAATGATCCTCCTGCCTCAGTCTCCCAAGTGGATTACAGGCATGTGCCACCAAGCCTCACTCAAAATGAATAAACATTTAAGGCTTCTGTGATATATACACATACACACACACATAAATTTGTATTAATTCATATACTCTCTCTTTGGGTGATGCAAAATTCTTCTATCAATACCCCACAGAGCATTGTCTACCAATTTAATTAGAAAAACTAATCTCTATGGTTTTAATATGTGGTTCATTTACTAGTGGGTTTGAAAACTACAATTATTAGTCTCCCTGACTTCCTTTAAAACTCTGTTCATGTTCTTTTTTTTTTTGAAACAGGGTCTCACTTTGTAGTTCAGGCTGGCCCTGAGCTCACTATGTAGCCCAGGCAAGCCTCAAACTCAGCAATCCTCCTGTCTCTGCCTCCCAAGTGCTGGGATGACAGGCATGAGCCACCACGCCCAGCTGTTCATATTCTTTCTGTAGATACTGTGGTTTCAATGTTTTCTTGTATGTTTAAAAAGTATGTATCACTTAGGTTCGCTTTCCTATTATTTTGACATGACACACAGGAACTAGTTTAATATCAGACTGAACCTGACATTACTTATTTAAATAGCACTTATTTGTTGGAAGATATCTTTTTCTGAACAAATCTAATAACTCATTGCAAAGACAGCATAAAATTAAGATGAGCTAAGCAAAACTTCCATTTTTTATAATCATTAAAATTTACTATGATGAGTACTGAATTTTATTTCAGCTTTAATAATCCTATTTGGTAGGTACCGTCACTACCACCATTTTACAAATGAAGAGGCTGAGGCATAGAAGTCAAAGTAGTGCGCCCAAGGTCACTGATCATATGAGCAAAATGACCAGGCTGTGTAACTGGAAAGCTTAAAGCTTGGACCCCTCAAACCAAAGACCTCCACCACCCTGAGCAGCTCTGACCTCACTCCAGCTCCTCCCTGAGCCTCACACTAAACACATTTAAAGGGAAACTGATTTTCTTCCTAAACACTCATACTGTTGGTTTGTCTATTTCTTTGTCATCATCTGAATTTGAAACTTTTATCACCTTCACTAACTAGATTTACCTCACATTTTTCACCCAGCAAACAGTTGGTACAACATTGGACCGTGTCATCTTTTCCCATATCTCTCTTTCCTTTAATTCATTTGACCACCACTGTAGCATGCTCCCTCAACTTCTGGTCCCCACAATCATCTCTCTCCCACATCCCTGTTTGTAGTTTCTTCCTGTCTCTCTTATTCTACACACTGGCAATGCACTGAGTTATACAAATTTTCTCTTCTCTCTCTCCCTCCCTCCCTCTTTCTTTCCATCCTTCTTTCTCCTTCTATTTTCTTCTCTCTCTCCTCTCTCTCTCTCCCCACCCTATGGCTTGAACCCAGGGAGGGCTTGGTTACACTCTCAAGCCCTGTTTCATTTTATTTTGAGATGGGGTCTTGTCCAGGTTGGACTCTTAACTTCCAATCCCTCCTCAGTTTTCCAAGTAGCTAGGATTACAGGCATGTGCCATCATGCCCAGTTACAAATATTTTTTTAATCATAGATTTTAGAAGTGCACTAAGTGCCAGATTTGATCAATGGGAAATTATTGCCTAGAACACCATGTCAAGAACGTTACTGAGGCTCTGTCTCAGCTCAGTAGAAAGATAATACCGTGAGTAATTTAAAATATCTGCCAGGAACAGAAGGTAGTTGTACAATGTGCCCTGTTTTAACCTCTAAGATTTCATCTAAGTCTTTCCTTCTATAAAATTAAACCTGAGAACAGAGGGTTAATGATTTGCTGGGTTTCACACCTCTAGTCAATAATAGGTCTTTCATTTTCTGTGTATAGTATTTAAAATACCTTCAGTATACCAGAATACATAATCCTTAGATTCAGGACTAATTCTTTTTTTACCTTTTAGCCAGCCACATCAACATTACAACTTCCTTGACAACAGAATGTATCCAATAATTATTTATCAAATAAAAAATAATATTACCAAATCATCTCAGTTGCCAAAGGAAAACGTTAACAGTAAAAATCTTACTGGTAAAAAAGACCTACTTATAAAGAAATAAATCAAGTACTACTATCAAGTACTGAAACCTAAGCCGATGAGAGGTTTCAGTTCCAGCAAGTGGTCGGTCATTCCAGACTCTGTTTAATATATAAATTCCAATAGTAACACAGACTTTCAAAAGACAGAAGCTAGAACAAGCTGTTAATAGCTTCTCTGGTATTTTTTTCAAAGCCTACGGAAAGAGGATTTTTGTGGCTTGTGAACAGGGGTAATGTGGCATTCCCAAAGGAAAGGGAAAGACATTTTAGCAACTCAACACCTACTATGTGCTGCACAGTACACCCATCTCACAGCAACCATATCAGAAAGTAATACTGTGTGTTTGACTTTTTTTAAAAAAAAAATAACAAATTGTAGTCTGCAGAGCAATTAGACCCAAACTAGTACCCACCATTATTTGACACCACTTATGATTAGGACTTGTATCTGCTTGAGTTCAAATCTAACATTCTTTCCGAACTAAGGAAGACTTCCCTACAATATTAAAACCACCCTCACAAACCCTATAGGACCAAAAATGATTTACCACTAAAATTACAAACAGAAGAAATCCCAAAAAAGTTTTTTGTTTTGTTTTGTTTTGTTTTGTTTTGTTTTGTTTTGTGAGACAGGGTCTCACTTTGTAGTTCAGGCTGGCCCTGAGCTCACTATGTATCCCAGGCAAGCCTCGAACTCATCAATCCTCCTGCCTCTGCCTCCCAAATGCTGGGATTATTGGTGTGAGCCCCCACACCCAACACAAAAAATTTTCTTAAAAGAAAGAGATATATTAAGGCATTTTTAGAAGACATCTACTGAAAGAACTCCTATAATTCAATAAAAGAAAAATGACAAAATGACAACTGTAAATGGGCAGTTCACAAAAGAAGGAGCCCAATCGTCAATAATATAGAAATACTCAACCTCAATAATCAGAGAAATTACAAATAAAAAGTACCTGGTAACATTCACAAATATCAACTCCGTAAGATTTTAAAATTTAGTAAATGGACTCTTCAGTGAAGTGGCAGACCCACAACACTTGTACACTACTAACGGAAACACAACTGGTGCAACCACTCTGGAAAAACAATTTGACATTATCCACTGAAGCTGACAATGCGTATGACCAGGCAAAGGTCATTCCTCACTGAAAGGGACATGTGTATGTCCCCACATATGTACCGAGAGGCAGGTACCAGAACCATTCACAGCAGCTCTTTCATAGCAGTAGGAAACTGGAATCAATCCAAACCATCTAATTGAAGGAATACATAAGCCATAGTAGAACGCTACTTATCAGTAAAAACGAATGGACTACAGTCATAACATGGATGAATTTGGGGACTATAATGTTAGCCCAAAAATGCAAGTCAGAAAAAATGTAAACTTGTTTATGTAAAGTACAAAAGCAAAGAAAATAAAATGAATGCTGAGCCACAGAGAAGGGAATAGTAAGCACACAATTCATGGTGGAGGCCACTCCAGACTGAAGACTACAGGGCTCTCAGAATTCTTTCTAAAGCAGGCAGTGGCTGTGCTGAGTGTCCACTGGTTTGTGATTCTTTAACAGATATTTTTAGGAACATTATCTCGTATCCACTAATAAAAAAAAAAACAGCTCTAAGAATGGAGCAGAAAGGCAGGATAAGATACCAGAGGAAACGAGAGGGCAGAGAGGGCCAAGCTCCGAGCTCAGCTTCTTGGGCTCCCTCTCTGCTGCCTCAGGGTCAACGCCTTCTCACCCTAGGGGAGGGGAAATTTTTAGAGAAATTTTAGACAAGAATCTAAAACACTGAGTATTATAAACTACAGTATGACTCTTCTAATTCTAGGTAAATAAAAGTTGTATAAATTAATTCTGTATTAAATAATTTACAGTAAGGGCTTGTTTCTTACTCACCAATCAGTGATTTAAAAAGAAAATGGGTGCCAATGTTTTAGCAAAAGAAGAAAAATGTAAGAAAACTTCTGATGAGGTCTTGCAGGTGAAAAGCAGAGCCAACCTTCTTAATGTAATGTTCATACCAGTTACTTGGGGTCTTATTAAAATGTAGAGGCCAAATGGAGTCTGGAGTGGTCAGCATTTATAACAGGATCCCAAATACCTCTAGTGTCTGTGCTTTACAAACTTCACTGACATTATGGGGATGTCTTCTCCAGAGAAGTTTAGAAATAGTAATGTGGGTGTGTTTAATGGGAAGAACTTTGTTTTACTCACCAAAGTAGAAACAGGATTGATGATGGAATTTCTACACTAAATAAACAGAATAGGTACAACTGCCACCAGAAAAGTCAGAGTATTCAACTAGGTCTTTGCAAAGAAACCACGTTTTAGGAAACTATAAAGGCCAAAAACCTAACTACAGGCACAGCTTTTCTAGGAAGAGTATTAGCACTTTCCTTTTAGAAAAATGGGTTGCTTCACATTAGTCCAGAAGAAAAATACCAAGGTACCCACGATACACAGAACATTAAATAAAGTCCAATAGCAACAAAGGTACTAGCCAGGGGACAATATAAATGAAAGACCACGACATCACTGTATATCAAATAAACAAATAAGAAAGTTTATAATGTGGACTTTAAGATTATGTCTAAAAAGACACTCAGCCTGGCACAGTGGCACTCAGGTACTCAGGAGGATAAGATGTAAAGATCACTTGAGCCCAGTAGCTCAAGACCATTCTGGGCCAACATAATGAGATCCCTTTCTCAAAGAATAAATACATAAAAATGAAAAAAAATACACTTACAGTGAAAAGTTTAAAATTATGTCAGCAAAAACCACATCTGATGATTTCTTCTCATGATTTCTATCTAGGTTAATTAGCAATAAAATAATATCATTCCATCTCAAAATGGTATTTTCACAGGGAAAGTCATACTTTCAGACATAAGACGAATTCACCTCTTCCAAGAAGGTCTGCCAACAACAGATCCCCACTCAGGATGCATCACAAGTGTAGAGTGAAGTCTCACTTTCTCCTACAACATTGTGAACAGCTGTAACTCGTCTCACCCAAGAGCTCTTTCTCACAGAAGGCCTCTTACTGGAAGGCGACTGAGAGAGCAGTTCCTTCACTGCCCCAGCACTCCTCATTGGCTCAGATGGAGATTTCGGTCACTCCAAGGATGACAGAGTTACAAAGAGCTTAACTCAACCAAGTTCTGCACTTAGTGTGTAAGTCAGAACTCTAAACTTGTGACATCAACACAAGATACTTCTTACAACACACTAAATCCAAAATGTCTGGATAATCCATGCAAACATTACTCACAAAAATCTTTATGTGACATAATTTTATATAAGCAGGACAAAAATGAAATCTAAGTCCCATAAAGTTTCATATTTTAACAGCCCTCTATTGGAGAAATTCAAAATATGCACATATCACACAATTTACATGCAATTCTACTCTGCACTGAGATTCATTAGATTTAAAAATAATAAAGAGTAGACACGCCCTTGGCTCTGAAATGCTGACCTTCCCTTCCAGTTAACAACAAAATTTCCTTTTCCATCTACGCATTTTAGAAGAACTTGGATGATATCAGAAATATATCTCATTTGCCATCCCACACTGAATAAGCAAAATGTAGAAAAGGCATTTTTAAAGGATATTTCCTATATACTAGCAGAGACTTTAGACAGATAACATTGGAAACCACTTCAGATAGCAGCCAGAGACTGTGGTGCTTTGCCTTTTCAACCCCCTCCTCTACCACACTTGTGTAAAAGGGGTACACACAAAGCATAGAAACAAACATAAATGCAGGCTGTCACTCTCATACTGCTAGTTAGGCCTGGAGACATGAGGAACTGAATCAATAGCAGTGTGAATATCAATTTACCATAATCATGATGATCTTTTATCTAGCAATCAGTAAAGAACCCAAATAGCTAACTGCACTTGACTTGAGGAAAAAGCAAATGATGAAAAAAGCAAAAAAGGGTTTATCGCCCACCAGAACCATAAAATCCTTTTAAAATAACCTAATAAATGCTAAAATGTTTACAAATCTTCTCAAGGACCTAAGAACTAAAATGACTTTATCATTTAATTTTCAAAAATGGTTTCCTATAGGAAAAATTTATTTTCTTAATACTGACTAAAGACAGAAAAGGTGCTATAATGACACAGCTGTGAAGGTTTAAGAACACCAACTTTTCACAAAGGAAATCGATGCACAACTGGGTTGTGGTTAGATTATGGGTGATCCACAAAAAACTGCGACTCCCACACGGTATGCACCACTGCCGCCACACACCACTGGGCCCTCCCCGCAGCCCCTCCCGAGGGATCGGTCTCTGTCAGAGATCAGCCTCCGTCCCCATCCGCCACTGGCTTCCCTGCCCGCAGTACTATTGCAGGGCGCCCCTCCGGGCGCGCACAGCCAGCCGGCGGGGCAGGAAGGGTCACCGTGACCGAGAGGACCCTCGGCCTTCACACCTAGGGAACCTGGTCCTCGGGATGCCACATCCAGCGGCAACTACAGGACCAGACAGAAGACGCTCCGGGCGCAGCCAAGGGCAGCCCCAGGCCTGGGTGGGGCCGGGCGGGGGCCGCAGGCGCCGAGTGGCCGTGCCAAGCCCCGCCGGCTAGCACCAGGGGAGGCTGCGAGACTGCTGCATTGTGCTGCATCACGGCGAGGGCACCGCGAGCCATCCATCTTGCCCAAAACGCACATCCCCGCCCAGATAAACCCCACAGAATCCATTTTTCTCCTCCGTCGAAGTGCCCCTCCATCGGCCCTTGCCCCACTATCTGCTCTGGCTTTTGACCGGAAAAAATAAGGGACAACGGTTTGTGTACTAACCCCCCCACCTGAAGCGGCACCCGGCACTTCTGCCACCACAAAAACAAAGGGAAGGTTCCCCCAAAACAGGGCCGCGGGCGTGGGGGAGGGCGACGACGCGCGCCTCAGCCCCCTCCAGGGCGGGCCCCAGGGTCCCCGCGCGGCACGAACCTGTTGAAGAGAGGGTGGCGCGAGCGGGAGGGCGCGCGCCCCGCCCAGCCCCGGGAGAGGGGGCGGCAGCGAGGGGGCGGCAAGCGAGGAGGGCGGGGAACGGGGGCGCGGGGCGCCGCCTCCGGCTCCGCTGCAGCGCGGCGCGGCCGGGACCACGCCTGGCCGCATCCCTGTCACCGCCGCCCCCGTCTCCCCCGCCCGCCAGCCGGAGGGCACCTGAAAACACCCCGCCTGCCGCCCACTGCGCACCCACCTCCGCCAGGGGCCGCGGCGCCGGTCCGAGCGAGGAGCAATCCGTCCGCCCCGCATCACCCAGGGCAGGGAGCGCTGAGGGGCCGGGGCTCCCGCGCCGCCCCGCCCGGCTCTGCAGCCTCCCCGCCCCCACGCGCTCCGCGGGCGCAGGGCAGCGGCGGGCAGCAGTGTCCTCCGGCCGGGCCCGCGCCCCTGCTTCCGCCCGCCGCCGCCGCCGCGGAGCCTGCCCGGGGCAGCCCAATGAGTTGGCACCTTCCGGCAGGGGCCCTACCTACCTCCGGGGATGGGGTGGGGGCGCCGGGGTCCCGTCCTCCTCCCGCTCCTCGGCGGCCGGGCGGGCGGGCCGGGAGGCGACTCCGCGGGGCTGTCCGCGGCTGGGGCCGGGGCTCACAGGACGGGACCAGTGGGCGCTGCTGCGCGGGGCTGCGCGCTCGCTCCGGCTGGAGAGGCGGCCGAGGGAGGGACTGGAGGAATCCGCAGCCTGCGCGGCGACAGCTGCACTGATTCCGGGGGCTGGGCGGGCGCGGGGGGCGGGAGGAGGGAGGAGAAAGCGGGCGGGCGGGCGGGGGCGAGGGCGGGGAGAGGGAGCGCGCGGCGCGGCGCGGGTGGGGGCGCGCACACGCCGCCGCCCGCAGCCCGCCTGCCGCTCTCCGCGCTCAGCGGCCGCCCGCAGCCCGCGGCCGCCCACCCGCGCCGCGCCGGGCCTCGCGCCTCCCCGCTCCGGAGCAGAGATCTACCCCGGCCCAGCGCGGACCTCGTCCCCGCGACCGGCACTGGCCTGGGCGGGTGGGCACCGCTGCTGCCGCGATCTGAGCGGGACAGTGGGGCTTTGTCCCCACAGCCGGCGAGGGCCGATTTCACGTGTAATTGGAGGCTAATTCGATTATCGCTTTGGAAAAGGGCAGACTAATTTTCTCCGTGACTAGCGCAGCCTGTCTTCACCCGCGATGTTTGCGTGCAGAGTGGAGGGAGGTTTGGCAGCGTCATTTGCATGGGTGGTTTCGGGTGACCTTTCCGTGGGGAAGCTTGGGCATTGGGGTGGGGCTTGGTAAGAGAGTCAGGGTTGCGAGGCTCAGAGGGGTTTCTGTGCCCCTCCTCCCTGAATGTGTTTTCATCCTTTCCTTCCGATAAGCGACCCTACAAGTGGTTTATCCAACTGCTGCCTCCCTCTCCTACGGCTCGGGCTCTAACCTGAGGCCAGCTGCCCTGCCCTCGTCACCGCGGGCGATGTTATCCCTCTCCTCCCGAGGCCCAGATGGGGCACTTAGGAACCCCCCATTACCTGGAAGCGACACTAGATGTTTTGCGAAGTGCTCGCTCCCCCTCCTCACAAGCTGCGCCACCCTCTCAGCCCCCAAGCTGTGTATAAATTCTGGAACCAACACTATCAGGCAGGGGAAAAGATGGAGATTCACTCCGAGCGCGCTCGGAGACTCTAGAAAATGGCCTGGAGAAACTGACTTTCCCTGCCCTGTAAGGCGCCCTGCGCAGCACGGAGGCTTTGAGAAGGGAGGGGCCCTTACTGACTGGAGAAGTCCTGGGTTTTCTCATCTAAAGATCTGAGCACCTGGATAGAAAAAAACGAATACAGAATGATAGTTAAATAACTTGGGTCATGGCCTGTCTCTCAGATCTACAGAACCGAGCCTGATGGCTTTATTTTTCCATAGGTATTTTTTAAAATGAACGTTGTAAAATTAAATTGTTACGGTAAACTGAAGATGATTCTTCCTTTTGGTCCTTAGCCATCAGTTTGAATGTTTAGACTAATATTTGCTTTTGGTATATATAGAAAGCATTGCAGAAGGCAAATACTTTAACATTTTTCTCACAAGGTCGATGAACATAACCCATAAGATAAACTCCCCATGCTTTGTTTGTTCTTTGTTCACTGTATATCAGGCACTTAAGAGGTACTCAGAAAGTATTTGTTGAATGGAATTAAACAATCAACATGGGAGCTGTTGCCCTCATTAAATAATAAAGGAAATCCACTAGAGAAGAAAGTTGTTTCCCTTTCACCTGTTTTTTGTTTGTTTGTTTGTTTTTTTTTGGTCACGGACCCCAGCACATCTCCACCCACCATGTCAACAGAATATCAAAGAAAACGACAGTAATGGGAAATGCCTCCTTTAAATTTTCCCGATGCTATTTTGAAATGGTGATTACTAAATGCTTCCTTTGTCACTGATAACAATACTTAAATAAATTTTCATTTGATGGGTGACTCACCTCCCATTCCCCATTCCACTCCTACTCAAATTTTTAAAATTTCCCTCAAAAGGCAGGGCTGCCCACAAACTATGTATTTTCCTCTGGCACCAATTATTATTCCAAAAGACGTGAAAAATGAGGATTCAGGATTTCACTCTAAATGCCTGTCTCACAATTTCACAATTTTATCCTTAGGTGGAAAAAAGTCACCCAGGAGAGCCCAAGGTACCAATAACCAAAAAGAAACCATTTAAAGACCACAACAGTTTAAATCAGAGAGATTATTGGAGAAAATATTCCTGTGACAACAAAATTTTAAAAAAACATTTAAAACTTTAGTTAGTGGTGATGGCAACTCAAGAGAACTATCCCCAAATATCTCAGAAAAAAATTTTGTTAAAGTTTATCTTCTCATAGAATCAATATTGACTTAAAGGAACTTCGAGTTCATCAGTATCATTCATGTCTGTAACATACTACTCTCAATTTTTAAATCTCCATGGTAATATATGGCTGGCTGCTTCTGTAGAAACAGTACTTTGTTATAAAGTTTTAGCAGATATAAACTGATATTTTAACTCACCATATTAGAAAGGATAGACTATGTTATAAAGCTGTAACACATAATTCCCACATCTCACTGTAACACACAATTCCCCAAGTTAATGTATTGCTTTATAACATCAACGATGGTTATGGCAGGCTCTCTGGGGAAGCTGTCTTCCGTGGGTCAGCTCAGAATTCCAGAATGCTTTGATCTTGTGGTATCTCTATATCAATGAGTGTTTTCACAGTCTATGCTGTAAGGGAAGAGCGTGATGAACAGTTCAGTACCAGCAACTAGAATACTTCCACCCTCAAATGACAGCTGGTTCCCTCTCCACATTTCATTTGCCAAAGCAGATCACATGACTACCCCTGAAACCAGATCTTGGTAAACAACGGGATCATCTGCTACACCTTGTTTTATTTAGAAAAGACAGGATGATACAAAAAAAGACAGAATGATATTTCCTGACTGTATTAACACAATTAAATTCATCTTTTATACTGAAAGCAGCCTCAAATTTTAAAATCAGAATGTTGAAATAGTTCGATAAATTTTTTTAATTTTTCTTAAATTTTATTTGAGGATTCACATAGACTAATTTTGTACTAGGAAAACATAAATGCTTGTATGTTTAAACTATTATCGTATTAATATCACGAATGCTTTTTTAAGCATTAATAACACATTTACTGCTTTATATAGTAATTCATTCTTTCATTTATTTAGGAAATACATGTCTGCCATAGGCTTTTTTTTTATACCAGGGATCGAACTTATGATGTACTTACAAGGCAGGAACCAGAAACACTGAACACTGAGTTCAATCCCTGGTCCTAGGGATTTCTTGGTCCTAGAAATACACGCCTCACACTTTTCTAAAACAGAGCAATGAGCCAAAGAGTAGGACAATCACCTGGGAATCTTCCATTATCATAGAAAATATAATGAATCAAAGGTACATATGATGATAAATCTGAATGTAAGGTCTCTAAATATATAGAAATAATATTTATAGAATTATCAGAGTTAGTCTCAGCTTCCTGTGGGGGGATCTTCACGTTTTCTCTGATAATAGTGATAATGATCCTAAAGAGTAACTGCTAAGTGCTTTCCATTAGTTAAAGTGCTTTAACAAGAAGAGTCTGCTATGCAAAGCATAAAGACTCTTCCAATGCAATAACAAAACATCTGATTCAAAAGTGGGCAAGGACCCTAATAGATTTTCCTTTAAAGAAGACATACTAATGTTCAATAGCACATGAAAATATGTTCAACATCATTAGCTATTAGGGAATGCAGGTCAAAATCACAATGAGCTGCTACTTGATACCGTTTATGACTGATTTTTTTAAGGAAAAAATAATAAGTATTGGTTAGAATGTGGAGAAATTGGAAGGATCACAGTGTTGATGGGAGTGTAAGACAGTGCAGCTGCTGTGAAAAAGTCTGGTGGGGGTTCTGGGGATTTAGCTCAAGTGGTAACTGCGCCAACCTTGGATGCACAAAGGCCCAAGTTCAATCCCCAGTACCGCAAAATAAACAAACAAACAAACAAACAAACAATAAGTCTGGTGGTCTCTAAAGAAGTTAAACACAGGATGACTACATGACCCAGCAATCCACTGCTAGGTACATGTCCAGAAGAATTAAAAACGGACAAGAAAATTCTTATACACTGATGTTCTTACTAGCCCTATTCATAATGGTCAAAAGGTAGTAAAAACCAAAATGCTGGGCCGGAGGGTTAGCTCAGTGGTTCCGGCGCCTGCCTCGCAAGCGCAAGGTCCTGAGTTCGATCCCCGGTAACCACATATAATGCTGGTGTGGAGACACGCCCACCAACAATCAACACCGCATACCACAATGCCAGACGTGGTGGCTCATGCCTGTAATCCCAGCACTCAGGAGGCAGGGACAGGAGGATTGCTGAGTTCGCAGCAGCTTGCCTGGGCACCATAGTGAGCTCAGGGCCAGCCTGAACTACAAAGCGAGACCCTGTCTCAAAAAGAAAAAAAAAAAGCAAAAAAACCCAAAATGTTTGTCAGTTGCATATACATAAAGTACAATGTGATTTAGCCATACAAAGGAATGAAGTACTGATAATGCTGCAATTTGAATGAACCTTAAAAATGTTTTATTAAGTGAAAGAAGCCACATACAAAAGACCACATCTGGTATCTTTTTTAATTTTGTGGTAGTACTGAGGATCAAACCCAGCACCTCAAGCATGCTAAGCAAACACTATACCACTGATCTACATCCCCTGTCCTTTTAAAGTTTTATCTGAAGACAGCTTCTTGTTGAGCTGTCCAAAGCTACCTTCAAACCAGGGCTCCTCCTACCTTAGTCTCCCAAGTAGCTGGGGTTTCAGACATGTGCCAGTATACGGGCTGTATGATTTCACTTATATGAATACCCAGAATAGAATAAATCCACAGAGAAACAAAACAGTTTGGGGTATGTCAGGAACTGGATTAGGTTTGGAATGAAAAAGGGAATACTGCTTGGCCAGTATAAGTTTTCTTTTGGGGTGAATAAATGTTTTAGAAATAGGTAAAGTGGGTGATTTTACAACATAGTGAGTATATGAAATGTCTAAGTTTTTATTTTTTTGAGACGGGATGTCACTATGTAGTTTAGATCAGCTATGGGGCCACGAATTTAGCCCAGTGGTTCTTGCACCTGCCTCATAAACATAAGGTCCCAAGTTTGATCCCCGGTACCAAAACAAACAAACGAACAGACTGACCTTAAACTCACTATATAGTTTAGGCTGACCTCCAACTCACAGCAATCCTCCTGCCTCAGTCTCCCAAATGCTGGGATTACAGGTATGGCACTACTATGCCCACCTGAATATTTATTTTATTTTATTTTATCTTTAAAGCTGAAATCATTGTTGCATTCATATGTTCAGACATTTATTTTTACAACATCACTGATATGGATGTGTATTTTAAAATAGTTATTTTCTTTTGCAAATGGAAAGCACCAAAAGATGGAAAGAAGAAGGGGGGAAAAGGGAAACAAAAATTTAAGAGATGTTATGCACATGTACCAACTTCCCATGGTGAATATAATCATTATGTACTGCAAACATGTACTAATAAAAATAAATT
This sequence comes from Thryonomys swinderianus, assembly GCA_004025085.1. Classification (NCBI taxonomy): domain Eukaryota; kingdom Metazoa; phylum Chordata; class Mammalia; order Rodentia; family Thryonomyidae; genus Thryonomys; species Thryonomys swinderianus. The sequence continues at coordinate 39,304 of PVIC010005967.1, read as the reverse complement.
ACAGGGGCTGGAGATTTAGCTCAGTGGTTCCAACGCCTGCCTAGCAAGTGCAAGGGCCCTGGTTCGATCCCCAGTAACCACATAAAACAGTATCGGCCCATGGTGACTCACATCCACCAGCAATCAGTACCACATACCACAGTGCCAGGCGTGGTGGCTCATGCCTGTAATCCCAGCACTCGGGAGGCAGAGGCAGGAGGATTGCTGAGTTCCAGGCTTGCCTGGGCTACATAGTGAGCTCAGGGCCAGCCGGAACTACAAAGTGAGACCCTGTAATTAATTAATTAAATACAGAAAATAAAATGGCTGGTCTTAAAGAGATATAGGTACTTTGTTCTATGCCTGCCACTTCTAATGATTTAGTGTATTTTAAGAGTAAAAATCTTTTTTTATTTGTTTCTCATTTCAGTATCATTTTTCAGTACCTCACAAACTGTTATGTCCCATCAGGTAGATGGGATGCTGCATGTTCCTTATATTTTTCCTATGTGCTTCTCTTGAGAAAAGCTTATCACAGTTTCTCAGTCTGAGCTAACCTATTGTTGTGCATTTTTTCAGGTATCATGATCCTAATTATTTCACCAGAGAAAAATAAGAGTGACTCTTTAGTGTCAGAGCCTAACTGAAAAAGTTTTTTTTAAGTTTCTAGCAAGTTTTTCCCCCTTGGCAAGTAGCACGTAACAGCAGGAAAGGGAGGAGCTCACAGGACGATTACTCCATATGACCACACATACTTTCCCTCACCTGTGCTGTCTGCGCTGTCCAACGGAGTAGCCGCTGGCCATACATGGACACTGAGCACCTGGAAGGTAGCCACAGCTATAGGCACTGAACTTTTAATTTTACTTAATTGTAATAAGCTAAAACTTAAAAACTGATTCAGTTATTGGGAAACTCTTAAGTATGTAAAAAAGTGGGTTTTGAATCTGCTTGTTTTAACTGTAACTTTTATGAAATTCATGTATATGCTAGCTGTCAGAGACTTAGTTTGAAAAAGGAATGCAAAATATCTCAGTGTTTTTCCAGTGTGTTTGCAGTGTATGAACTTTACATTCATCTTAGGAAGCAGGTGCATGTATGTAACACAACTTAATTCTTTTTTGATCTCCATCTTTTGATCCTCCTCTTCTCCATTTTCATTCTTATTATTATTCTTAGCTTGCGTTTATGACATATAATTTTTACACTCCATGCGGGTATTTGGTACCTATATATGACCCATTTTAAATCTTTTTCTGCTTCAATTTTTTGGTTCATTTTTGTTTCATGTTTGTTTAGTTTTTTGAGACAGATTTACAGGTGTGCACCACCATATCCAGCTCTCCTTCAATTTATAAAATACTATTATTTGCACTGATATTATTTTGGATATAATGGATAAAATGAAATCTACTTTAAAAGTTAATTTCACCATTTTACTTTTTTAATTTGGCTATTGAAAATATCATAAATTACATACGTGACTTACATCATATTTCTCTTGAACAATGCTTCCCTAGATATCGTTGATGAGGTCTTCAATAATTAGAATCATCAACTCTTTTAGATTTAAGAAAACTAAAGAAAGGCAAGAAGAATTTGGAATATACCACAAAGCAAGAACTCTAAAGCGAGTTTCCATTTTACAGGCCTCATAGCTGCAGGTGATAAATCATGATGCTTTCCCGTGAGCAGAAGACATGGCTATTTCATAACTGGTATAATTCTCTTTGAAGCTGAAAGATGACCTTGGCAATGACACAATGACACTGTCTCAAGAGCAGTCCTTCCCTCCCCTAGTTAAACAGAGTTTCCTGGCCAATGTGAAGAATTCCAGAAATGTGCTAGATTCATGCCTAGAATTCATTCAAGAAATTGCAGAGATTCATAGGATAATGGACGAGAAACAGAAGAAAATCACTTCCCAACAGACAGCAGAGAAGTCTAAGAGACAGTTTGTCTGAGGAGAAGCTCCTCTGTCTGGACAGTCCTTGGCCACTTTGCCCCCCTGACCTACTCCTGATGTTGGAGTAATGTCATTTCCTGGCCATTCCCTCAAGTGTGGGTTTAGATATTGACCATACCATAAAAATGTTCTCTCACTTGCACAGGATGACAGGGAATGGCCAAAGCAAAACACAAACAAAGCACGAAATAAGAGTATCTGGACATTTGCCAGACAGACATTAACACGCTTTCCTTGCTTGGTTCTCGTGGTTTGCAGGGTGGTTTCTTCTCTTGGGTTCTTGTACACATGGCGGGAGGGGGACTATCTGAACATTTGTCATGAAGGTACTAGGAGTCTTTCCTTGCCTGCTATTTACTCACGGCTTGCAGGCTGCCTTCCTTTCTTGCATTCTTTTACACATGAGTCACAGCAAGCAACAGTTCAATTTTAATGAAAACCTTTTTATTTAAGAATGAAATTGGGGGACCGGAGATTTAGCTCAGTGGTTCTGCCACCTGCCTGGCAAGTGCAAGGACCCTGGTTTGATCCCTGTAACCACATATGATGATATGATATTGGGCGTGGTGACTCACGCCCACCAGCAATCAGTACCACACCCCACAATGCTGGGTGTGGTGGCTCAGGTTTGTAATCCCAGCACTCGGGAGGCAGAGCCAGGAGGATTGCTGAGTTTGAGGCTTGCCTGGGCTACATAGTGAGCTCAGGGCCAGCCTGAACTACAAAGCGAGACCCTGTCTCACACACAAAAAAAGAAAGAATGAATGAATTTGGGGTCCTTAAAGAATTACAAAAGTGAGGACATTTTACATATTTGCTAAATTTCCACTAATAAGCATTTCTCTAAAAAGAAAATGCCATACAACATAATTATTTTTGTTGTTTGGACATTATTATTTTACCATATACATAGGCATTCTGCTAAATATGTACTCAACCCTCACAGCTAATCTATATGGTATGTACTATTATCTTCATTTTATGATAAGAAAAGTTAGGCCCAAGGGATTGGGTCATATGTTTGGAGACCTTACAGCTAGGAAGTGAGGACAGAATAATTCAGATGTAGTTCCATCAGACATCAAAGCAGTTTTTAAGAGTTTGAAAGGGATGGTAGGGTCTTAATATTTTACTAACTAGCTTTCAATGCAAACACTTCTACTCAAAATATGTGGTCAAAGACTTTTTTTTAATTGACAGGAGTTTTCATAAAAATGTTTTATAATCTTTTCTAAATGAAGGCTGCAAGATATATCTGGGTTTGAAAAAATTTTAAGCACCTGGATTCTTAGGCACTTATATTTCAAACAACCCAACTTGAAAGTCATCCGCTCTTTAGTAAGTGGTGCCAATGTGGAAAAAGAAAAACACTTTAAATAGAAAATTCCCCTTGTGTTTGGTGAACAGAGCAGTGCTGTTGTTTGTTTTCTGAAGGGGACAGGAGATGGGCTGGGGGGGCGGTGTTTGTTTTTACGAGGTCTGCTTTGAAGAGTTCTGGAGCCTTCCCAGGACTGGCCAGGCAGGAGTGCTGGGTTTAAGGCAACACAGGCCGGGTAAGGGTGGGTCTGTCTCAGCTGCGAGTCATTTACAAGTTCAGGATTCTCTGCAAAGAGAACCTTCGAGCAAAGCAAACTGAGAAAAACATACACTCCATTGCAAACAGGGACTCTGTAGTAGGGACAAATATATTGATAGTTCCAAGTTTTTTTATGTGCTAATAGCAGTTGAGGAGAACCTGAGAATTACCCACTGAGTGGACAGATTTATACTATCTGAGATACAGATTCTGTGAAATGTCAGGGAAAGTTATCCGAAAGCATCATCTGCATTGCTTCTTAGTTCTCAGTATAGGTCGTACCAATGTTAACCATCCTTAGGAGAGGAAGGAGGGTCTCCTCCGGGTGTTCCTCTTGCCCTCATCTGCTGTTACTTCCCTTCACATCACTTGAATTCTCCTAGATCCTTCCAAAAGAATGGGGTGTTTATATTGCTGCCCCAGCGCCTCACAAGATCACTGTGTACCTCAGCTACCTCCCAGCGGAGTGGGGGCCTCTGAACTAGTGGGCTCAGATGACGGAAACTGGAGGATCGATGACCGACTTGAGCAGAAAGTGCCGGGAACGTCTTAACAGCCAAAGTTTCCCTTTTCCAGTGACAAGCTTACCCTAGGGATCTGGGCCCTAACACAAAGATGCAGCCACGAATCAGTAAATCATTCCTCAGTTCTTCTCTAGCCCCACTAAAAACTGAAAATCAACAAAACAAACATCTGTTTTGTTAAAAAAATTCATGATCACAGAGATTTCTCTTTGAAGAGGTAATATATTCATATTAGTAAAAATAAAAATGATACTAAAGGTGTCTACATTCAATTCACTCCCACCCAGTCCTGTCCACCTTATCCACTACCCTATTTCCTTTGGTTGTGATTTTTTACTTTAGTTAACCATATTTTATCGTTTTTTTTTTTTTTTTTTTTTTTTTTTTTTTGAGACAGGGTCTTGCTTTGTAGTTCTGGCTGGTCCTGAGCTCACTATGGCAAGCCTCAAACTCACAGCAATCCTCTTGCTTCTGACTTCCGAGTGCTGGGATTATGGGGATGAGTCATCACACCCAGCCTTGTGTTATGTGGTACCACGGATTGAACTCAGGACCACTGAGCTAAATCCCCGGCCCTCGTTAACCATATTTTAAATTTTTATGCACTTCTCTTCCACAGTACCTGTCTAGTATTTCCTCAGGTATATGCAAACAAAGCCAGATATATACTCCTATTACTTCTCACCATTTCTTTTTCTTCATTATGTAACCCAGGCAAGCCTTTAACTCAGGCAGTGGAAGAGCAGAAAACAAGTGTCCATGTGAGAGAGGCTCTTAGAACGCAGCTGAGACATGAAAAGATGTATATGCACAGAGTTGGCACGGACTGCAAAGAGGAGAAAGGACAAACATTTGAGTATCTACTCTGTGTTACAGAAAATCATACGCAAGAGGTATTTTCCACACAATTCAGATGAGAAAATTAGAACTCAAGAGTGTAGCTTGCTTGAAGTCTTATAAGCTGTCAGGTAGCAAAGACTTGTACAGCCCACTGTGTATATTAAAAACCTAGGCTCTTTCCAAAAAGTAGCCCATGAAATACTAGTGCATAGCCCAGAGGGAAATATTATGTGGTCACTTAGTTGTGTGACCAACTAAGCTTGGGAAATACTAAGATAAGCTAAGCCAGATCTTCACTTAACTGCAGAGTGACCCTGAGACCTAAATATGTTAGCACACTACATAAATCAACCAAGAGGTAAGAGTTGCACCTGCTACTTCCCTCATCCCTTTAACCCAGTACAGTCTTTCCTGCTACCCCCAAGACCCCCCTTTATTCAAGTTACACTCAGTAGAAATGGACCTGGGAGGGATAGCCATGTGGGAAAGTCTAGAGAAAGAAAGGAAAGATGTATTTCCATATCACCTTTGTGTTTTTTTCCTTACTATGTAAGTCAGGCTAATTTTGAACTTACATAGCCCAGGTTGGCCTTGAACTCAAAGTGATCCATCTACCTCAGCCTTCTCAGTGCTGGAATGCCAGGTGTGCACCACCACGCCCAACTTGCTTTTTCACTCTGCATAGACACAGTGCTAAAATACAGAAGAATTGTACAAAGAAAAGTTATTGAAACTTCCATATCTCAGAAGACTTTTTTTCTGTCTTTTTGTATGTGTGTATGTTATTTTTTAAAAGCTTTTTTGGTATAAAAATGGGAAAAAAATCTATTTTAGTTTCTAAAAAAGAAAACATCCAGTGTCTGTTCTAATTCTTTCATACCCCAAGATAAAGATAAAGATGTTGGGAACCAAAAAATATATGTAGGGCATGTTTGCCTAGCTGATGCCTATGAGCTTAATTTTCTTTTTTATTAATTTTATTCATACATGGACCTTTAAACAGATCTTAGTTCTTGTTTTTCCCATTCCCCTTCCCTCACTCCCTATTTACAAAAGATTTGTACCTATTTTTTCTTCTTTTCTATTTTTTTCCTTTTTCCCACCTCCCACTTCCCTTTACCCTTTGAACCTTTTCTTCTTATTTCACATTGTCTATTATAGATTTTTTTTTTTTGAGACAGGGTCTTGCTTTATAGTTCAGACTGGCCCTGAGCTCACTATGTAGCCCAGGCAAGCCTCAGCAATCCTCCTGCTTCTGCTTCCCAAGTGCTGGGATTACAGGCATGAGCTACCATACCTGGCATTGTGGTGTGTGGTACTGATTGCTGGTGGGTGTGAGTCATCATGCCCAGTACTGTTGTATGTGGTTATTGGAGATCAAACTCCAGACCTTGTGCTTGCTAGGGAGGCACCAGAAACACTGAGCTAAACCTCTGGCCCCTGTTATAGATTGTGACCTTCATTTACATTTTCAGTTTCTCTCTCTTTCAGTATGCCTCTCATACCAGAGAGATAATTTGGTTTTACATATGTGTATCTGATTTATTTCACTTAAGAGTATGGCCTCAGTATACATCCATGTCTCTAGTTTGTCACTGTTTATAGCTGAGTACCGCTCTATTTTATAAAAAACTACATCTTTATCAGTCACACTTGAGCGGCATTTGGGTTGTTTCCAAGATTTAACAATTACAAACTGTACCACTATAAACATGAATGCAGATATTGTGGTTTATGCTTTTAATTTTGGGGGAAGATACCCAGCAGGGAATACTAGGCCCAAATAGAATCTTTTATCCGAATTTTCTGGGGGATCTACACACTGACTTCCACGGGGGTTGCACCAGTCTACACTCACCACAACAATGGAGAAGGTATGAACTCAATCTCTAATTTGCTGGTAGTTTAATATGTAACCTAACATGGCTATCGTATTGCTATAAAAGGGAGTCTGTTTTTTAAAAAATACTTTCTTCCTCATAAAATTAAAATTTACACAGGTAGCATGGCTGAAAAGGGGAAACTTTTGTTACTAAAAACTCCCACAAAGGGTTGGGGATTTAGCTCAAGTGGTACCGCACCTACCTTGGAATTACAAGGGCCAGAGTTCAATCCCTGGTACCACACACACACAAAAAAAAATCCTGCAAATCTTAATACTTTGGCTACAAATTCCGCATGTTAAAGGACATTTTTGTGGACAATTGTTACTACATTTGATAATGTGAGTGGAACTTCCATTTCAATTCTGGAAGTGTTTTCAGAATTTTAATGCATTTGGGAAGATTATTGGAAAGACTAGAAATGCAGTTGGAGGTTTTATTAAACCATATATACCACAGTACAAGGATGAATAATCCTTACACATTCTTTTTCTTTTTTTACACATTCTTATTTAGAGAGTTTAAGTGGATGAAACTTAGACACAATTCCAAACCCTAATGAAAACATGTAGAAACCCTTGTAGCAAGGTTCTTCTTTAGTCTCAGGGATATCTGATAGTGATCTTTTTAGATAAGACAGTATGTTGGGTGTTTTTCCTGGGAAAATTTTTATAATGCTTTGCTGCTGCTGATACTAAAACTTAATTTTAATCGCTCAACCTGTGGGTGAATTGCAGGTTCCCTGGCTTAGCAACTCCATTATGACTCCAGGTAGAATAGAGGGCAATTATCAGTTTACCATCATTTTTTTTTTTTTGAGACAGGGTCTCACTTTGTAGTTCAGGCTGATCCTCAGCTCACTATGTAGCCCAGGCAAGCCTGGAACTCAGCAATCCTCCTGCCTCTGCCTCCCGAGTGCTGGGATTACAGGTGTGAGCCACCACGCCCGGCATTGTGGTGTGTGGTATTGATGGCTGGTGGGCATGAGTCACCAAGCCCAGCATTGTATGTGGTTACCGGGATTGAACTCAAGACCTTGCGCTTATGAGGCAGGCACTGGAACCACTGAGCTAAATCTCTGGCCCCCAGTTTACCATCATTTTTGCCCTGAGTTCATAATAAGTAGAACTCAAGAGAAAAACACAAATAAAAGAAATTTGTTCACTCATTATCTTTCTAAAGCCAAAATGAACAATAATACATAGTGACGCAAATGCTAGTGAAAGAACTTAAAACATTACAGGAGATTTGAGAATGATGCCAATTGCAAACAAGATATGAATCTGTATTAACAACTAATTAAGTTAATTAACTACTTAACTATCAATGTAACTATTAACAAAAATATATTTTTTCTTTTGGATACCATATAATATGCACAAAAGCCTTGGAATGTTTCTCAAGTGTAACGCAGTTGGGATCTCCAAGTTACGAAATGTACTAACCTTGTGAAAAGGTTTTTTTATCTTAGGAATTAGAACTGAAATTCTGTACAAGTCTGATGGCTTGTACAAGGCTATGGAGCTGGATAGGAATTCTGGGTTAAAGGAAACTTGAGACCGCCAGGCTGAATTGTAACCCGGGTACCACCCTTCCTGTAAGCTCAGGCAAATGACTTCATCTCTTGTGTTTGTTTCTTCGTCTCTCAATTTCTATCCTAGATCTTTCAAAAGTCTGAGGCATTCTGCCTAGTGAATCAGGAACAAACCCAGGAGGGAGAGAAGAAAAAGAGAAAAGGAGACAAACACCTGGATGGGAACACTAAATTTCTACTAGCTTTTCCTGATGGTGCTTCATGCTCTGGACCATTTCTCACATATTTATATATTTTTCTTCTGGCTCTTGGAAAACTGGTCTTTATGGAATAGTTTATCCATGATCATCAGTGTTACAGTTCTACTAAAATAACTAAAGCCTATTTATAAACCACAGGACATTGTTCTTGCTTAGGATGCGATGTGAACTTTAAAATTGGAAAATATTGTCAGTCATCCATGTGTTTTTCTATTTACTGTTTCCCAACTGGCTGTGAGCGTCCCTATCTCCGGGCGTTCTCACAGCGTGGAATGCCCTCCCGCCTCTTCAAGTCCTCTCCTCCTCTGAGGCTCAGCTCGGGCTCTACATTTTTAGGTGGTTCAGAGATCGAAATATTTGTACTTTTTTGGCATGTTCTATCCACCACAACTCATGGCCTCTTTTTTTCTCAACCATATGTCACTTGCAGCATGTAACACATCACTGAGCACTCAATTAAACTCTACCCTGTATTGTTCTCATCTACTGGCCACTGCATAAAACTGGACTTTCTAGTATTGTCCTGGGGGAGGGGCTTGTACAAGATGAACACAACAGAATGATGTCCAAAACTAAGAACATGGCTGGCACTAGGCATTGTGGGTAAAAGGGTATGGCTTTCAAATGGTTTATAGGAAAAAACCCAATATGCAACACAGATAAATACTGAGCCACTAGTCATGGTTGGAGTAAACCATTACTGGCATCCAATAAACCAGGGCCTTTTCTCTACTCTTCTCTCTGAGTAGACTTGGGAACATCCTTAGGATTTACTCCCCTTTTCTTCTCTTCCCTGTTGGCACCTAATGTTCTCAGGCACCCTTCTGGGAATGTGCCCTTCCCCACTACCCAAGTGGGTTAAGTTTCCACAGCTGTGACAAAATACCAGAGGTCAGCAGTCTAAAAGGAGGAAAGATTTACTTTGGCTCACTGTCTGAGAGGTTTTAGTACATAGCTGGCTCTGTTTTTTTCTGGGTGTGTGTGTGTGTGTGTGTGTGGCAAGACAGAGTATCACAGCAGAGAGTATGTTGTGGAAGAAAGGTACATGTTCACCTCCTGGAGGTCAGGAAACAAAAGGAGAAAGGAAGGAGTCCAGGACCCAATCTCTCCTACGAGGGCACACCCTTGTGAACTAACTTCCTTCCATTAGGTCCTACCTCCTAAAGCTTTTACTACCATTCTGTAGTTTCACAGGATGGATACTACACCTTAGGCCTTTGAAGGACACTCTAGATACAAACACTAGCACTGAGTTTTCTTGTCCTGTTTCACCGGGACTTAAGCACAAATGTGTGGGAGATGCGCTGTTAGGGTTCTTGCTAACATTACATAAATTTAAAGCCAAATTCTAAAGTTTAAGCACCTTGACCTGACTCAGGGATCCTGAACTCCATGCAGAACTCAGTACAGCTCATCACAGGAGACGTCCTCCCCTCTCTCCTGCCTCAGCACAGAGAAATGTCTGGATGTCTGAAACTGTAAGGGTCTCTGAGAGTACCTCCTGCTAACGCAGGTGTGCTCCTCCCCATAAGGAAATTTCTTTCCGCTGTATACTTTGCGTTCATTGCAAGGAAACAGAGTACATGAATTACCAAAGGTGCTTATGCCGTAAGAAAATATCCATCCAGAGCAGCAGGAGCAGAGTGAAGACTGGCTGTGTCTAAATGTAAATGAGTTCTAGAATGTATGATAGTTTATGTAAAGTAGGCAATTTCCAAAGGGAATTTGGCGTGGGAACGTAATGAAGGGAAGGAATAAGTATGATTCCAAAAGAAAATAAAAGAGCATGTATATAAGGGGTGGATGGGTAGGGATGTGGGTAAAAATGAGAAATAACTTGTGTCATATACTGGTACAAATTCCCCAATGTTGTGTGTGATTTTGAGCTGTATATAAAAGGTACCAATAAAGAATTCAATTAAAAAAAAAAGAGTGGCTGTGTTGTCAACCCTGGCATCTCTGCATCTCAGCCCCCCCCCCCCCCAGGACTGCACTACACTCTGGGGACACCAACTGGCATGGCTGCCTGCTCTCCACGGCCTCATGCTTGGATTCCTGTCCTGTCTTTGATTTTTCAGACTTCACTCTGGGGCCTACAGTGACTTTGTCTTTGGCTTCACATGCTTTTCAACCCCTCGGATGAGAAGATCTAGTTTTTACTCTAGATTCTAGCTCAAGCCCAAATACTCTCTGTTGTAGTTCACTGACGAGTGACAGCAATTCAAGGTCCCAGACCTGCCAGCTACAAACGGCAAGTCTCACAAATCAGTTAGTATCTGGGGCTGTTTCCCAAAGGCTGTCTTGTCTGGGTCTGACCTTTGTGTATGGCAAGTTCATTTCCACTCAGTCTTGGTAGTCTCCTGATTGAGTTGCATGTGTTCTTCTAGCTACTTGGCTTTAGGTTTACCAGTCCTTGGCCTTGTTGACCTTTCTGGCTCCCTGTACTCTCTAGAGCCCTTTGCCTGACCTGCTCTTCAGTCCGTGCCCCTGCAAGAAGTCATACTCTTGTCATCAACACTGGGGAGCAGTCCAGTGGCTCCAAAACTGTGGGCACAAATTGTTCAGGAGGAAAAGGAGTTAAAAAAAAAATTTCCTGCAATTCACACTGTAAATCATTAGATTACTCTCAGAAGGAAACATAAAGGGAGAACTTTGTAAACCTGGAGTCCTAGGTCAGTTGAATAAGAGGTACACACATTTAAAAAGGCCAGTTGATTTAATCCCTCCCCTATCATTCCATCAGATAGGTTGAGGTCTTCTCAGAAGGAATTGTAAAGGAAATACTTATTACAAGATCAAGAACTTAGAATTCTTTTGTTACCCACCTTCCATAAGCAGTCAGTTGCTTTGTCTTTTGTTCTTTGTGTGTGTGTGTGTGTGTGTGTGTGTGTGTGTGTGGCTTTTTAAGAAGAAAAAAGCATTGGCTTGAACTTCTAGTGCTTTCTTATGTAACAAAAAAGTCAAGCAAAGGGCATGTCTTGGTTTGGCTTGGACTCAGCAGACACAATTACAAGTACTAGGAGTTGGAGGCTCTTTGTACCGTGAGGATTACCGTGTAATTCTTCAAGTGCTAAGTCTTTTCTCATGCAGAGGCAGCTTCTCGCAGGGTAGGTCATTATGAAGTCTGTCCATTGTTGATGTTCACTAAGGTTAGATAAATCTTAATGGGTTTATGGCGAGCACATCAAGGTGGCGACATTTACAAAATCAGCTCTCCTGATTATGGGTAAGTCATGCAACCCATTAGGATCTCTTCACTCATCTCTAAAATGATGAGAATTGATTCCATACAAGCTTTAAGATCCTCTCCAGCCCAGAAATTCTCCACTTTATAATAAATCCTAGTTGGCACCTAGGTGCTAGTTAGAAATCTGTAAACCAGAAAGGTATACTAGAAATCAAAAATTGGTGTCCTTTAGGGCTGGGGATTTAGCTCAAGTGGTACCATGCCAACCTTGGACGCACAAGGGCCTGAGTTTGATCACTGGTACTGGAAAAAAAAATTGGTGTCCCTCAACAATCACAAATTAGTGACAAATTAGTTTTAGCTTCAGTAGGAAATCATCCTCATCTTCTTTTTCTATAAATAAATTAAGATTAAATGAGAGATATACCATACACAAGAGAGTATCTAGGGTGAAGAGGCACAGTATATTTCAGCCAAGGTGCCATTTCTTATACTAGCTTTTCCTAAAGTATAACCCTAGAAATACAACCCTGTCACCTATATTCACCAGTGGAATTGTGCTCCAATAATGTCCTTTAACATGTGTTTTTTTTGTTTGTAAATTCACAATTCAATCAGACATCACACATTGCACTTACTGTTAGGTCAGTTGTCAAGTTTTTTTAGTTATTTTTTAACCTAGAACAGTTTCCTAAGATCTATTTTTTTCTTTTTTTGGAGATAGTAGTTCAGGCTGGCCTTTAACTTGTAGTGATCCTCTTGCCTCAGCCTCCCTGGTATAGGGATTCCAGGTGGGCACCACTACGCCCAGCCTCTTTTCATGTTTTTTTAATAACAATAATAAATTTGGGGAGTCTTGGTTGGTTTCTTATAGGATATGAAACAATCTGGATTTATATGACTATTTCTTCAATGTTTAAATTTAGCTTTCAAGTGGCAAAAAAACTATGTAACAATGTTTTTGATAATACTATTTTTAAAAAATTGTCATTTTACCTTTGATATATGATAAAATACTGTAGAACTACATAGGAAGGTGTTCCAAAGTGACAGCCCCTAGGAATAGCTATTTACTTTTTAATATATATGCAATATAGATGTTTTCTATGCATATAACAAAAATCATTCTTATAACTTTGTCTTTCTACTTGTTGCTGTATTTTATAATACTTCCCGCGAGTACTACATTCTTCTTAGTGGGAACTGTGCTGCAGCCATTGTCCATGTACATTTGTATTTCTGTGTCCTTAAATTATATAAGTAGAAGTAAAACTTGGGGGTCAATTTTCATAGATCCTGAAAAATTGCCAACACAAAACATACCAATACTAGTTTGTCTCACCAATAATATACAAGAATGACTATCTCCTCACATTTTATCCTGTTTTTTTCCCATCCTTTTTAATCTATGCCGACTGGAAGTAGAAATTGCTGCCTCATCATCATTTGAACTTGAATTTTAAAACTATGAGTAAGGTGGAGTTTATTTTCATATATCTATTTCCTGTTTTCTGTTCCTTTTCCCAAAGTCTCTCTATTTATACATCTTTTGCCTACTTTCCCATTGGGTTGTTTATCTGATTTTTATATTACAGAAATGAGACATTCTTTTCCATGTGCAGTGATTATTTTGTCTAGTTAATTGGAGCCCTAAGTAAAGCCTGTGAAACATGTTCTAAGAATATTTCAAAAGCCACATTCAGACACTGTTCTTTGAATGTTCTGTGTAGGAAACAGGGACAGAGCACCTGCTGAATTTCAACATCTTTGGGAGGGTAAAATGTGTTATACATTTATATACATACATGGGTTCTCTTTATATATAACTGGGAAGTGTTTTTTCTTTTTTTGTTTTTTGAGCTAGGGTCTCGCTTTGTAGTTCAGGCTGGCCCTGAGCTCACTATGTAGTGAGCCTCGAACTCAGCAATCCTCCTCCCTCTGCCTCCCGAGTGCTGGGATTATAGGCTTGAGCCCCCAACCCCGGCATTTGTGGTATGTGGTACTGATTGCCAGTAGGCGTGAGCTACCATGCCAGGTATTGTTGTATGTGGTTATCAGGGATTGAACCAGGGACCTTGCACTTGCTAGGCAGGTGCCAGAACCACTGAGCTAAATCTCCAGCCTGGAAGTGTTTTTTCTTTAAGAAATATTTCCTTTGTCGTGGTTTCCTTTCACAAAGTAAACTACATTAAGATAACAACACAAAATTCTTAAACTCCTGGGCTGTGGTGGCTTAAAAGATAGAAGCAGAAATTGATCTGAAGGCTGTGGGATAAGCAAATCCAATGTCCAAAGTTGGCTAAATATTTTTTCCTCTGATTGCTCATAATTTGGAATGAATTTTTCAGAAGGTCTCTAGAAGCCCTGGTATAAAGATGACTTTGAGAGGGTAGACTGTCCAATGAGTATCTTCTCACCTCAAACTGTAGAAGTCACTTTGATGGTTCCCCGGGTGGCAGCCAATTTCTATCTTCAAAGTCCTTGTCAAGCACAAATGACTCAAAAGCTGGAAGAGTTCTTGTTTTATTTTGTCTTTTCTATCCTAACCAAGCTGGATTCCTTCTCTGACAATGTGGATGTTGTCACTGGATTTCGTTTGAGCAAGATGGTTGGCTTTGGAGTTTGCTGTACTTGGAAATAGTGAATTGTGTTCAGCAGTTTTCTGAAGTTGTTCTTAATCATTTACCCTGGTTAACTGGACACCCTGGCTCTGTGCCTGACACAAAAATTTTAGAGATTAGTTAACTAGAGGCACCAGGTACATGATTGCCAGCTGTTTAGGACACTTGAGTAACTAACTCTCTTCTAAGTGCTTAAGCACTGTGATCACTCCTGTGGCCCAAGAGTAATCTAGTTCTTTCTTGTTTAATAAATTAATTGCTCTACAGTAAGAAATAGAAAAAAGTCTTTGTTTCTTGATATCCCAGAGTGGTATTTGCCTGCAAATTAGAATATGTTCAGTTTCTAATAGCAAAGCATTTTTCTTGTGTTGCTTTGAGCAAGTTAGGACATGTTTCCTCAGCATTTGATTTCATATGTGTATGTGTTCCATGAGGATTAAACTAAGACCCATCCTAGCCTCTAGCACAGTCAAGAAATAGGGAACAAAGACATTGTGAGCATTGAACTATGAAATTAGCACACAAAGGCACTGGCCAAAGATATATAAAATATAATGTACATCTCAAATGTAATGATAAACTTCATGGGAAAAAAGGAGCAGATCATATCAACGAGTTATCTCATCCCTTTAAGGTTTGGATGCTACTGAACTCAAGCACATATGAATATTCAAAGAAAAAAAAAAAGACTCCTCTAATGGTGGCACCCGTGCCACAGTAGACTGCTTGTATCATTGAAAACTTTCAAAAGTTCGCCAACACTGCATATCCATTATATGTAAATAGAAACAACTGTTGTGATTGTCATATAATATTGTTTCATCATTGCTCTTCTTTCCTCTGCATTTGTGCCAGTGGAAGATACACGACAGAATAAAGACATTCCCCCTTCCCTTTTTAAATGGCTCTACATGCTAACACAGTGAGACTGCTCTAAAGTTTTAGGTTGAGCACAGTCATCTGATTCAGTTCCTCCTATACCCCGCCCAGTTTGTTAAGTTACAGTTGAAATATTTTGATAAGAGAAAACAGGAGACAGTTCTACAAATAAAAAAAGATACACTTTAGGTGGTACATTTCAGGGTGGAATCAAAACTTTTCCTTCATGGAAAATAAACTTTGCCTCTATTCTCAGAGCTGCTATGGAATATGGTTTGTTGTATTGCTGATACATTAATCTAAATTACATCTCATGAATGAAGCATATTGACCGCCATGTCTTTTGGTTCAACACCTCAGCAACTGTCTAACTAAACAGGCCTCATGAACAGAGAGCTGAGTAAAGAGTTCTGCTGCTTCATGGACACAACCACAACACATGTTTGCAGCGCTCTGTCTCATACCCTGGGCTTTCACACTCACCCTGCACTGCACGCAGCAAACGGTCAGCACTGAAAAACATGTCAAACACATTTTACCCCAAGGATACTCATCCTAGCCAATCAGCAGTATGGAATATCATTACTTTCTAAAAGCTTCCAATAGCTAGAGATTTTGACAAATCAGATATGACGTTTCCCAATCAGGTCTGATGTTACAAAAGTCCTGTTAAAGATTCAACAACAAAACTACCATACTCCTCATTCTTCTGCCTCGAGTGTTCGTGGCGTGATTAGTTAATTTGCTTTTCATACTCCGCAGAGGAATTTAAATAGTTCAGATGTTTAACTCTTGAAAAGTGGCTGCGAGTCACACACAGCAACTACTCCTTTTAAGAAATGTCACAAGGATATTTATGATTTACTGTGGGGCTTCCTGCAAGATGGCATCCAAATCAACTTACATATTTACATCCAACATCACATAGGATTATGAAAACAAAAGCATGGCTCCAGCCAGCCAGTCAAAGTAATACCACAGTGCTGCTTTTCCTTACTCTAGCATTTTTCTATACGTAAAATCAGTCACATTCCTATGGTGGATGACTGCATATATGTGGTCAGAACCACTAAACACGAACAAAAGATGGATCCCAGAACCCAACATGGGAAGGGAACCCCAAGTAAAGTGAAAGTTCTGATAGAAATCATAGCTGTAAGGATCTAATGACCAGCACTCATGAGTCCTAGAGAGCAGTTCTGCAAACATCCCTAAACAACAGTGACAATGGTGAGTCTGTGGGGCTGATCTCTATCTAGTATTACACATGAGAGCATTACAGCAGAAAAACAGGCTGCATAAACAGACTTTTGCCAGTTCCCGAACCCCTATACAGCAAATAAATAGGTTCTGAGCTGAGGGGCCTTTGGAAAAGGCCTGACATTCCCCAGAATCTCACTGACAAAAATCCTCAACTTTTTACTTCTTTCTGAAACTGTACAGGTAGATATTAATTTTCATTGTTTCAAACTTTATATATTATGAAAATGCAAATGTTTATGAGTGATATAATGCTGCAGGCTCTTCTTACACATTGATAAGGCTAAGGGATAGACTATTCTAGGAAGAAATACATCTGTAGGTCAGGGGACATAGGAAGGACTTGTGGGAAGTGAGTGTTTGGCGAGAGGAAGCTGCTCGGTTACACCAGAAGGCTTGACGCTTCCTGATGGCCACGGGCCTCCCTGGCACCCTTCTTCCACTGCACTCTCTGGGAGAACTCTGGTGTCCAAGTGCCTAGTGGTGCCCCCGAGACAGGCTCCTGCGAGCGGAGCAGCAGGCAGTACGGTGGTCCACAGAGGCCATATTGCGAAGTGGTAAGAACTGAACTTGCACTTGGGAAACTTCACATAGCTCTTTACAGTTTATATATCTTTCTATGTTACCAGTCTCTTCTTCTGCGGGCTGAGCCCTCTTGAGATATTAATGTTTTCAACTGATTCCCAAACCCAGCCCAGGCCCAGAGGCTGCTAATCCATAGGGCTGCAGAAATTCTCCCACAGTGAAGAACGGCAGTCAGTGGACCTGAGGAGAGAAGCCAAGACACCCCCCACCCCACCCCATCTCTCCCTCTAGGCCACCATCTAGTCTCTGCCCAGAGATAAAATATTTGATTTGTACCTTTCTGACTGGATCTCAAAGCCACTTGCAGACATGAATGGAGGTTATCCCAGGACAGACCTCTTAGTTTGTATTCATTAGATGACACTTGGCTAAAGGACCAGACGCACTTGGAAGTAAGAACAGGCTTCATTCTTCCTAAGGAGTCTGAGCAGGATTTTGTGATCCTAGGACGTACCCAGAGTGTGAGGTAAATGTCCAGTAAGCCCAGCACTGTGGCTGGGGTGCACCTCACTGGGACCTGTACATTGCACATGCCACTTCCTGTAAGCCATGAGCCAGGCAGTGGTGATGGCTCTACTGTAAGCCATGGACAACAGCAGCAACAAAGCCTTACATGCACCGACTGAGTGCCAGACACTGTTTTAAGGCCTTTATCTATATTAACTGATAACAGGTATTGTTATTATCCTTGCACTATTATTATTATCCTTGCATCCAACAGATAAGAAAATTGGCACAAAAGAATCAACTTGCCCAGAGGCACAAAATAATGACCACTAATTACACTTTGAATTCTAACAAATACTAGTATTGTTATTTTCATTAATTTGCAGGTAATGAAACTGAGATTCAAGGGCTCTGTGTATTTATCTAAGTTCATACAATCCTAATATTTGGAGGGTCTGGGGCAAGGCTTGAATTGCATAGGAATAATTAAACAAAAAAGCCCTGCATGGCAGAAAATGCCTCTAATCCTAGCACTTAAGAAGCCAAGGCAGAACAATCTTAGAATTGGAGGCCAACATGGCCAAACTGGGATATGCAGTAAGTTCAGGGCCAGCCTGAACTATACTGTGAGAGACCCTATCTCAAAAATGAAGAGGACTAACAGTCCTCTCCTCCTACTTTAACAGATAAACCTTTATAATAACCAATATAGCCATGTGCAGTAGAACAGTTTTCAGACTCCTGGTGTGCACCCCAGAGAGGCTGTAACCCTTGGCCTGGTAGCTTTCTCTTCCCACACCTGAAATTTGCACTTGGGTGTGCAGTCTACATTTTTTTTCTTTTTTTTTTGAGACAGGGTCTCGCTTTGTAGTTCAGGCTGGCCCTGAGCTCACTCTGTAGCTCAGGCAAGCCTGGAACTCAGCAATTCTCCTGTCTCTGCCTCCCAAGCGCTGGGATTACAGGCATGAGTCACCATGCCCGGCACAGTCTACATTTTTAACCCCTGTCTGTACTCCGCGCAAGCAACCAACCCCGGGCACCCTTCAACCTAGAGGATACATATCCTTGGGAGACAAAGTTCAGAAGAGGTCTGCAAAAAGCTGTAGAAATGAGTTCAGGACCATCTGCACAGGGGATTCTGGGCTCTGTACCTGGGAGAGATATAGGCCCCGTCCGAATGTCTCTTGACCCGTAGACTCCTCACTTCAGGGGCTGAAGTGAGCCTTGAGAAGGATGGAACCACAGCCCAGAGAAGAGCTTCTCTGAAGAGCCTGAGAAGCCTGCTGGTGAAAGACCCTGTTTTATTTACAGCTGCCTAAATCCAGCATCCGTGCTGTTTGGAAGCCCTGTTAATGTCACTCCCCAGCTCTGCCTCTACCCCTCGGTGCATGTCGTTGGGACCTGAGGTGGTAAGGAGCCCTCACAAGAAGGAGGGAACCTAAAATGAAGGTGGGGTTGGTGAGAGAAAGAAACCTGAGCGTCTTCTCCTCCCCACTTCCACACCTCCCCTTTCCCACAGGGCCTGCCTTTGGCGGAGGCTGCACAAAAACACTGTCCAGAGCAAATCCAAATCAGACCGCACCCTTTCCTTGTTTACAAGACACAAACTAGGGAGAGAATAGGAACTGGCCTGAAAACAATTATTTAAAAAGCTGTTAATTCTGTCCTCGCCTGGAAGGTAATCTGAAAAATAGGATGAGAGAAAAGCCGTTTTTCTTCCTTGAGCCTTTAGGACAGCAAGGGGCCTGCCTGCTCAGCCAGCCTCTGCTACTGCAGCTACTTCCTAGCACCTGGCATGGGCTATTTACATGGACTTAGGAGGGATCCTGTCAATCTGTCCAGGCTTCTAAATTTAGTTTCCATACATACGTACGATTTCCTGTGTTAGCTATCATAATTAAAATTTTCCACAGGACTAATTTTGTATTGTTGACGTTCAAATGTCATCATTTCCTATCTCAAGCTCCCATTTGTAAACAACCAAGTTAATACCCCCACTAACCAACATCTCCCAACCCCCCAGTGTCCATAGCTGAAATGCAATGGGCTAAGGGTCCTAATTGCTGCAGGGTGGGGGCCTCCTTCCTTGGGTCCAAACTACTTAAAACTCCTAGAAGCCCTGATTCTCTATCTCTGGTCTCCCTCTCTGATAAGGACAGCACAGCCCTGGGAGAGTGAAGAGAGACCTTCTGCCTGAGGACCACAGCACGAAGCATGAAAGAGAGTCCTTGACCTGGGACTTCAGAAACCCTCAAACCAGGGGAAACCAAAGCATGGTGCTTGGTCAGAAAGATCAGGCCAGACTTGGGCTGAGAATGTGCGGCTGTCTCCCTTAGAATTATAATCAGAGAGGGGAAAGCTGTCAGGAACTGATCTTTCTTCCTACCAGCTTCCCTCTGCACCTGACCATGATAGTAATCTGTTTCTCTTCTTCCTGCAGACCACTTTTTGATGCTTCCCTATTGCTTTGGACCCTACATGGCTCCCAGGCAGCCCTGCAGGCCTCTTACTTGAGCCACTGTCTGAACTGCAACTCAGTTGCAAACAAAGAGCATCTGACTGGCTCAGCTGGAGTCAGTACATATGCTGGGTCCAGTCAGCTGTAATTCAAGAGGATGTGGGGAGTCAGGGACACTACAGATAAACCTACAGACCTAACCTGGTGGAGGGAGCAAGAAGTCTTCAGGCAAGTGGGAGGCAAAAACACCTGGGAGGAGAGCCTTGGATACCTTCAATACTTAGAATCTGGATTGTACATATATTTAAAAAGTTAGACGACACTACTTTACTTTTACCTTAGCTTTTTGGATAATAAGCAGTTTGAGGTTCAAGTTTCACACGTGTGCTTGTTCTGTTGCATGTAGTACACACGTATTAAGAATCATCATGAGGGCCGAGGGCTAGCTCAGTGGTTCCGGCACCTGCCTCGCAAGCACAAGGTCGTGAGTTCGATCCTTGGTAACCACATACAATGCTGGGCGTGGAGAGTCACGCCCACCCATCAATACCACATACCACAGTGCCGGGCATGGTGGCTCACGCCTGTAATCCCAGCACTCGGGAGGCAGAGACAGGAGGATTGCTGAGTTTGAAGCTTGCCTAGGCTACATAGTGAGCTCAGAGCCAGCCTGAACTGCAAAGCAAGACCCTGTCTAAAAAAAAAAAGAATCATCATGATAACATCTTTACCATCCTACCTCGCATCATGAAAGTCTTCTCTGGAGCACCAGTGGAAGCCCAAAATCAGAAGTACTAAGACATGATTGAGAATCCTTTGTGCCTTAGCATCATGCCTGGCTGAAAGCTTATTGAAACATTCACAGAAAATGACTGTTGTTAACCTACTTGACACTGTAGGCCCTAAGTCCAATCACAGCTTTCACAGGATGTACTTCTCTTGTCTAACAGGTAAAATAATGGCCAATTCTACCCTCCAAAAAGTATAAACCTCTCAGTCTATAAATTCCAGCCTGGGATATCTAAGGAATTTCTGGCAGGTTCACCAAGAAATGTGGCCAATGAAAATGTTAGAGGCAATTCTTGAGTCTCTAACCAATCAAGAATATTAACTTTTCACCCATATTCCAGAGGAACACAATCATTTTGTAGAGTTGGATAGATGTTAAGAAGTGGGTGATACTACTGTTATATATTTCAAGAAGTGTGCAGCTGATCTTCCTTCAGAGAGAGCAAAAACTAAAATTTGGGCATGGGTATATAGTCTGTGTTGCCAGATTAACTTCTATTTTTAAAAAGAACTTTTTCTTGCTAGAATGACTAAAATTCTGTATCAATACGAAGATGTAAACTAAATTTCATCAATGTCTTCATTCGCCATTCTTTGGGCAGTTGCTAGTGCTGGGCATTTCACCTATTGCTGTACAAATATACAGAGATAAAAAACATAATTCTTGCCTTCCTGCCACCCTCAATCCAGCAGCAGACAGATTTGCAAACCAACAACGATAGTGTAATGTACTAAGTGGGGGAACAACCTAGGTGTTAAGGGAGGACAGAGCAGTAACTCAGCCTGGGTGGTGTAGGAAGAGGAAATCTTCCTGGGAGGGAATGGAACCTGAGCCAACATTAACTCTCTAAGAGAATTACCAAGTAAATAAAATGGAAAAGGTACTAAGGCTGTGGGTGGAGGTGAAGAAGTATGAGAGAACATGACCCGTCATGGGTTTTGGTGGTAACTAGTTTTGGCTGTGGCTTTGATCTGACATGGCAAGGATGGGGCTGGAAATGTGGGATTAGGACCAGGCTGCAAAGGGCCTTAGGCCAGGCTGAAAATACTGGGATTTCATTCTAGGATGACGAGGAGTCTACAGAACATTTCTTTCTTTTCTTTCTTTCTTTTTTTTTTTTTAAAGATGCTCTACCAAAGTATAAAATATGTGGAGAAACATGCACATATGATAAATATTCAGTTCAATGAATATTCATGAAATGAACACAGCTGTGTAGCCAGAAACCAGATGATAACACAAGTGGTGTCCTTGAAATCCCCTTGTTTCTTTCTCAGATCCCTGGCCTGACTTCTAACACCATAGATTTATTTTCCCTCTTTTTGAACTTTATTTAAGTGGATTTTTTGAATATGTACTCTTCTGTGTCTGGCTTCTATCACTATCACTGTTTATGAGCTTCATCCACACTGTCATATGGAGGGAGATGTAATCCATCCAATGGTTTTATAAAATCATGGTTGTATAATATCCCACTGTATGAATAAGCCATAATTCATTTATCCCTCTTATGTGTTAATTTTTAGCTTTTCCCTGTATAAGACAATTATAAAGAAGAGGCATCAATAGAGACAAAATTAAAAATGAATATAATAACTACTCTTCAACACAATGCACAACTGAGTAGGGCATAAGCAGGAACCCAGTAACATTAGCTGCAACCTGCCCCACCCCCACTCCCACCCCCATCGTCATCATGACCGTCATGACATTATTATAGGCTCCAGCATTACTTCTGTGGTCTATTGCAACAGTCACCACACTTCTCCAACCTTAGTGTGTCCATAATCCTTAGATTGTGTCTACAGCTCTTCCATTAAGAGGCTGTGCTTCTCCATTCTTGGAATCTGGGTTGGCTTTGTGACTTTTGGCCAAAAGAGTGCAGTAAAAGTGACATGGTGTATTACGTCTGGTCCTAGAACTCAAGAACCCTTGAATGGTTTCTGCTTTCTCTCTGGGGATCTGCCAGTGTGTGTAAAGGAAGGTTGGTCTGATGGAGTCAAGAGACTATGTATACTCAGACATCTCAGTTTTCTAGCAAAGGGTCCAGATGTGTGGACCCAGCCAAGATCAGCTGTGTACAGCTTATGGTCAGCAGAAATGCCCAACTGCCCCATAAACTTCTGACAGTAATAAACAACTGTTATATTACGCCACTCCTTTGGGGTTGTCAGGTAGACATCAATAACTTTTCTGAGTTCCAACTATATAGAGAAACTGAGATAGAGGATACGGCAAGGAGAGTGCATGTGAAGAGTTTAAGATAGTTAAGAGATAGTAAAGAGATTTCCTGTGGTGTTGCAAAGATTAAAAGAATTCATAATTAATTAAAAGAAGCCGCCTCAGGAATGTGTGACCTTTTCTGGGAAGATAGTGAATAGAGGGCTGAGGACAGAACTCTGGAGAAAGTCAACATTTCAGGGATGAGGAGGGAAGAAAAAGATGAGATGGAATGACCAGATATGGAAGAGGAAAACCAGAAGTGAGTGGTGTGATAGAAGACAGGCATAAGAGTTTAAAACTATATTATTTCCACACAGAACTAGGAAAACAATCCTGAGGTTCCTATGGAATTTAGAAGAGACCCAAAAAGGCAATAGTAATCCTGGGCAACAGGAGCAAAGCAGGAGGCGTCACAAACCCAGATTTTGAGCTATATTACAAAGCTACGGAGAAAAAAATAGCATGACACTGGCACTACAACAAGACATGTAGATTAATAAAACAGACAGAAGAATAACTCCAGCACATCCACCTGTCTGATCTTAACAAAGGGTCCAAAAATACACACTGGAAGAAAGATACCCTCTTTAATAAATGGTGCTGGGTAGACTGGCTGAACACATGCAGGAGATTGAATGTAGACCCATCTCTCTCTCCAGGTACTAAACTGAAATAAAAATGAATCAATAATCTAAATGTTAAAACAGAAATACTTAATCTGCTGCAAGATAAAATAAGTAACTCTTGAAGACATAAGTGTAGGCAAGGACTCTCTGAACAGAACCCCAACTGTACAAGAAATAGCACCAAGATTCAATAGATGGAATAATATCAAATGAAAAACTTTCTGCACAGCAAAATAACAGCCAACAGCATGAAGAGAAAAGCTATATAATGGGAAAACTTTTTTTTAGCTATTCCTCCTATTGGTCTATTATTTAGAAGATAAAAATAACTAAATATTTAGGCTCCCCCCAAGTAAAAGACCATATCGAAATATTGCCAATTGAAATGAATAAGCACCTTTTAGAAGAGGTACAAATGACAAATAAACATGTGAGAAAATGTTCAATATCTCTGGCAATTAGAGAAATGCAAATTAAAACAACACTGGGATTCTAGAAAGAATGGATATCATCATAAAATCAAATAACAAATATGGAGAGGCTGGAGAAAACTTTTATTTTATTTATTTATTTATTTATTTATGAAACAGGGTCTTGCTTTGTAGTTCAGGCTGGCCCTGAGCTCACTATGTAGCCCAGGCAAACCTGGAACTCAGCAATCCTCCTGTCTCTGCCTCCCAAATGCTGGGATTATATGTGTGAGCCACCACTCCCCGCATTGTGATATGTCATATTGATTGCTGGTGGGTGTGAGTCACTAAGCCCAGCATTGTATGTGGTTACTGGGGATCAAACTCAGGACCTTGTGCTTGCAAGGCAGGCGCCAGAACCACTGAGTTAAATCTCTAGCCCAGGAAACTTTTATTTGTAGTAATGTAAAGTAGGACAATCACTATAGAAAAATCAGTGTGAGAAATCAGTATGGAGCTTTTTAAAAAACTAAAACTAGATGTGGAGTGTAATTGTGATGTGTATATATATTGTGATATATATATATATATAAATTGTGATGTGTATATACCAATAAAAAAATTCAAAATATAAAAAACAACCAAAACTAGAAATTCCATTCAAGTCAACAATTCTCCTTATAGATATCTTTCTGAAAGAGTTAAAAGTTGCCGTATTACAGATATACCTTCATATCCACTTTTATAGCAGAACAATGCATAAAAGCTAAATCTTAGAAGTGACCTATATGTTCATCAACAAAGAATTGCATAAAGAAAAAATGTATTTATATCAATGAAGTGCTACTTCCATAAAGAAGGATAAACTTGAATCATTTGTAGTACAACAGATACACCTTAAAATCATAATATTAAGTGGAATAACTAAACACATAGGCTAAAATGTCACATAGTTTGTATTATACAACAATCCCAAAATATAAATAAATAACAAAAAAATACATAGTAAGAAATAGGGAGATAGATCTTTTGCAAAGGGAAAGGGACCACGAGATAGAGGTGGGGGGGGTTGAATAAAAGAACTAAGATGTGTTATATATATGCATCAATTTCCCATGGAGAATGTAATCATTATGTACTGCAAACATGTACTAATAAAAAATGCACAAAGCATGGTGGCACACACCTGTGATTCTAAAACTTGGGAGGCTGAGGCAGGGGGATTGCTAGGAGTTTGAGGCCAACTTCAACTACATAGTGAGGTCAAGGCCATTATGAACAATATAGTGAGACCTTTACTCAAACAAAACAAAACAATAAAATAAATTTTTTAAAACTACATTATTAAGGTGAAGAAGATAAGAAAAATGTCCAAAGCATTCTTTCATATCTAGATGACTCTATGCATTGGTTGTAGGAGGGGAATGTGAGGTAGCATAGAAAAGGAGGTGCCTTACATGCTACTCCAGAGTGTGGATTTTATCCTAAAGGATTTTTAGCAATGATGTGACTTCAGCAAGTTTCTGTACCAATTGGTACAGAAGATTATTCTGCACCAATTCAGTGGATAGAGTGATTAGAAGGAGCAAGACAGACTGGTCAAGAAGACTGATTTGGACGTTCTCCAAGAAAGGCAAATGAGATATGGGCCCTGACACGCAATCAGAGGTAGGGCTTTTGGAAGGTTAATGGATCGTGGGGATGTGATGTCTGACTAGCTGTTAGCAGACAGATCTGGTTGGAAGACATGGGTCATGGGAGGCATGACCTGGAAGGGCATATACCTCCTTCCTTGATGCCTTCTTTCTGTTTCCTGGGGCACCATGGCACAAACAGCTTTCCACTGCTATGTCTGTCTGCCATGCTTTGGAGATGGTCAACTGAACATAAACCAAAATACATCTCTCTTACTTTAAGCTGTGGGTGTTGGATACTGTGTTCTAGTCGCAAGAAGGTGACTAAGAGGCAGCAAGACCACAATGTCACACACACTGCTACTGTACAGGCAGGACTAAATGCAGGTGCTCTAACTCCTCTTTCCTGCTCCTCCTACTTCCTCATGGAGCCTCCCTAGGCGTCAAAGACTGAAAAAAGGAGGTCAACTGAGGTCAATCTTGAAGCAAAGTCTGGAGTTTCTGCAACCTTTTCAATAAAATTAAAACCAACCAGCTGGGCATGGTGGCTCATGCCTATATAATCCCAGCACTTGGGAGACAGAGGCAGGAGGATTGCTGGGTTCAAGGTTTGCCTGGGCTACACAGTGAGCTCAGGTCCAGCCTGAACTACAAAGCAAGACCCTGTCTCAAAAATAAATAAATAAATAAAACTAACCAGAGTTATTGGGTCTATTTTCTTCTACTTAGGGATACAGCTCCAATTATACATAGGATTTAACACACCCCAGACTGCTATAACCAAAGGAAATTAGAGTATCTTGAGTTATTTTGTTTTCTATGTTCCTAGAAGTAGTATGTTGGGCAGAAGTTTCTGGTCAAGAAATCTTTATAGCAGCTTCTTTTGCTTGTTCTGTGTAACCAGAAAAGATGTGATGGGTCTAGATTTTGAACCTGATTCCAGGTCAGATATTATGCAGTGTTAATTTAAAATATAAAAATACCTATTAGAAGTAAGTACAAAGAATAACTTGGGTTGTATGAAGAATTCAATCTAACCCCTGTTTTTACTTACTTCTTCAGGGGACTTGAGACTCACAGTATCAATTTACTGAACAGCCTCATTTCCTGACTGTTGCTCAGAAATTCATGAGATTCCTCCATGGCTTAGGCATACATGGGGGATAATTCTACTCCCTTTCCTCATCAGAGAGGGTCAGGAAGAACAGCTGCTAATTGAGTTTTCTTACTTTTTGACTTGAGTGTGGATGTGGAACATCGGCAAAGTGAGATTTCCAAATCAGGACCATTATGACTCCCTTATTACTGTCACTCTCTAGCGAGCCAGATAGCCCCTGAGAACAGCCCTCCAGCAGCCAGGATGTCAGTGAAAGGCTTGGACCTTAGTTCTTAGTGTTATTTTCTTATAGACATGACTACTTTCACCCTGTGCTCTCCAGGGCTTCTATTATTCATTTCTCAAAATGACACCTAATGGTGTAACACATGGCCCAGATAACCCTGTTTATTTCAGCTACTGGCTGGTTAATGCCGCTGGTCCAGAACCATTCTCTTGTTCTTTTAAAATTTTGTTTCTCATCACTGTCATTTGAATTCTGTGTATTTTGGGGGAGCAGATTTCATCTTTTCAAATGAAGTAAGTCATCTAAGGAAATTATTCACATTTCCATTTTTTGAAATATATTCTTTCTCATGTGGGTGTTATTCCTGAATAAATTGGTTCAGCAGTGAATATAAAATAATGCTTGAGATAATTTGCCTCACTAGATTTTGTTTCTTAGTTTCCCAGTAGATTTTGCTTCCATTGGTCTCTTACTTGCATCTTTTAATCTGATTCTTTAAAAAATATTTATTTAGAGAACAATTTCTAGTAATATGATAGGAAATTCTAATTGTGGTCTGTGTGACATAATCACAATATTAAATTATTGGCCATCAGTTTTAGTTGGTGCTAATACTTTTACATATTAAAATTCTGTTGATACATCAGTTTCTTTTTCTTTTTCTTTGAGACAGGGTCTTGCTTTGCAGTTCAGGGTGTCCCTGAGCTGACTATGTAGCCCAGGCAAGCCTCGAACTCAGCAGTCCTCCCGCCTCTGCCTCCCAAGTGCTAGGATAACATGCTTGAGCCACCATGCCCAGCATTGTGGTATATGGTACCGGGGACTGAAATCAGGACCTTGTGCTTGGGAGGCAGGTGCCAGAACCACTGAGCTAAATCTCCAGACCCATCAGTTTCTTTTTTAATATGTCACAATACACAGTTTCACTTATTTATTTCATACTTCTTACCTGCTTTGTATGTCTTGTCTTATAATCGCTTATATTATAAACAAGTTCTAAATAATATTTCAATGCTACATTTCTCAGGTCACCCAAATATGACATCCTCATAGAAGGATTTATTAGAGAGTTTTAAATGGCCATTGACATGTTGAGAAGTAAAAACTCGGGGAACTTGCCCGTTGTTGTTCTCTAACTTGGAATAAACAAGTCAGTGGTTCTTTATGATGTCAAGGTGACATTTCTACAGGCACAGTGAGAGACACAGGATGAATATATGGAGTTTTCATAATGAAAACCTATTCCATTTGAAGAAAAATAAAATTCATGTCTTTTCTACATTTGTAGGCTAAGTATTTATAATATTATGGCATGATGGTGAGATGACATAGATCTTAAATTTTCTCTATAAAATCATGACTTGGCAAAATAAAAAAATGAATCTTGTGTTAGTCTCTCTCCATTTTTCCGGGCATTTGAGATTACTGGACTCTTGAAGGCTTGGCACTAAACAAGTTGCTTCATTGTGTTCACTTATTTGCTTATCATGCTCTCCCGCAACATCTCCTGCACGCCTCGACATCCCCGTGGAGTTTGCCATTTCCCAAATCAATTTAGAAATTCAAGGTCACAGCTAAACTGCCATCTTCTTCCTTCCTTCTCAGTTATCATGCATGGTTTTTTGTGATAATTGCCCTCAAAGTTTCTATGAGAACAGATCCCCAGAGATACATTTGTGCACGCATAGGTACAGTTGACAAAAAATTCCTTGAGTGGCCTGGTGTTAAGGAAGCTGCAGTGACTAAAACAAACGAGTCTCCACTTCTTTGAGGTAATTTTCTTTGGGGTCGGGGCAGAGCTGGGGGTCAGAATGAGGACGAAGGAAGATTAATAATGAGCAGGCCTGGGCCGGAGATTTAGCTCAGTGGTTCTGGCACCTGCCTCACAAGCGCAAGGTCCTGAGTTCGATCCCGGTAACCACATACAATGCTGGGCATGGAGACCAGCCATCAATACCACATACCACAGTGCCGGGTATGGTGGCTCACGCCTGTAATCCCAGCACTTGGGAGGCAGAGACGGGAGGATTGCTGAGTTAGTGGTGGCTTGTCTGGGCTACATAGTGAGTGCAGGGCCAGCCTGAACTACAAAGCGAGACCCTGTCTCAAAAACAAAACAAAACAAAAAAACAAATAATGAGCAGGCCTTACCGAAGAAGCAGAAATCCATGCAGCAAGGAACAGGAGGTCACAGAGCCATGGGCAGCTCGCTCTGAGCCCAGAGTGACTGTGGGTGGACTGGAGGAAGGGAGGGGCGTTTGACAAGGGGTCAGAGACAGCCGCAGGAAAGAAGGCATGTTGGAAGGGAGCTCCGGAATACCAAGAGGACCTGTTTCTGCAACAATTGGGCAGAAGTGTTTCCCGGGTAGAGAACAGCATGTGCAAAGCTCCTAATGTAGAATTCAGCCTCGGGGAACCAGGGATGTGGAATGAGGAGACAGAATAAAAAATTTTGTTTTGAACATATTAGTTTGTAAGCTGATTATTGACATCCAAGTGAGCATTTTACATATCCAGCTAAATATATTAATTCTAAGGTGTAGGTAAGATTTGAGAAGTGTCAGCAGAGATAACACTCAGCCAGGCTGCGGGTGAAGAGGCATAGCCAAGAAATGAATGACCCTTGTGTGAGTCCAGCATTCATATACTGTGGAGTCACAGTCGAGTGCACAGCAAAGGAGCCTGATTGGAGAAATCCAGGGAAGTTTAGAGATGAAAATGTTTTAAAAATAAGTGGCCAGCCAGGTTGAAGTGCAATGTTGGTAGAGTTTTTTCTTCATGAATGTTGCTAGTTTAACAAATATGTAGTTGCAATAAATGAAAAGGTGGCTCCTTTAGCCCAATTCGGGCACCGCTTAATTTAAACGAACCTTGGTTACAGTGAAGCTTCATGGCTCAGGTTAGGTGTGGATCCCAGCTTAGGGCTTCCACCTTCTCCCAAAACAGCCTGGGCTCGGGACTCTGAGCACTGCTCTAGTTTTCGTTAGCTGTCCCCACCTAGGACACAACAGTGAGTTCAGCCCCCTGACGCAAGGTTCCCTCTCAATCACTCTTCACCTCTGAAGGTCTATTTTCCTCTCCTACAGAGAAATAATATAAAATGTCTTAGACCCTCTGGGTCTGCTCCATTTCCAGGACAAATTCAACACAGCCTCCATCTATTTACAGCGAATTTATTTTTCATAGAATAGTTTTGAACTTCCATTAATGAGGTCAATGAATGATCAGATTCCCTATCCTGATCCTGCTTTTAAAGAACACAAATATTTTAAAGTGTCTCATTCTCTTCTGAGGGTATGAAAAATATATTTGGAAAAGCAGAGTATTTGGAAAGCAGCTTCCTGTGATGTGTCTCACATTCCTCTCTGATTGAGCGATGGTTGTGAAGATGTCTGGAAACTGCTTGATCTCTCCAGAGGAGCTTCGCCTCTGTTTCTTTGCATTACATCAGTCATTGTTATTATTCTACTTTGATAGTGTTTGGGCAGAGGCATAAGATAGAATAAGGATATTGGACTAGAATCTGAGGTAAGTTTAATTCTTCTCCTTGCTCTGGGAAGGTGAAAATTTCTTCACATTTCAGAGTCCCCCAAGTAAATGTGGCAGGCTGACGTATTAACCTGCATTTGCTATCTGGTATGTTAAAGTCTAATTTTCAAAGGGTCAACTCATGTCTTAGCAAATCCAATATGAATATGTTAAAGATTTTATTTGAATTTCAACATTAAGATGTTGAAACTGCTCCAAAGAGCATTTGGTATAATGTGTATAAAATTTAACAAAGAGTTTAAGATTGATGAGTTAGGCACAGAACCAGCAAATATTTAACAGAATGATAAACTATCATCTTTGTGCTTATCTACTTATTGGACAGAAATTATTTGTTTCTTTACCAGAGGAAAAAATACTCAATTTGACCTCTGCATCTATAGAGTTGTAAAGTCAACAGAATATCAAGACCCACAAAGACAGTAGTCTTCTTTGCTCTCTTTCAAATGTCAGATAATTTCACACACACACACACACACACACACACTATGTAATACTGCTTAGCACTTCTTGAGCATTCACTATGTGCTGCATAATATGTGTTCTCTTCAGAGGCTCACTGCGACACGAGTCATACACATTTTTAGTAACCTTATCTTACAGGAAAAGACTGAGGCTCAGAATTGTCGATCATTTGGCTGAAGATGATAAAGCTCTGAAGTTGCAGAGGTAGTGATCAAACTGAGGTCTGACCCCAACATTTTTGTTTGAGCTTTTGCCTATCACCACCACCATCCTCCTCCTCCTCCTCCTCACCACCACCACCACCACCACCACCACCACCATCATCATCATCATCATCATCATCATCACCATCACCACCACCATCATCATCAGAGTCAAGGGGTCACTCCTCTCATATCCTTTCATCCTCTTCCTTTCCTTTTCTCCTATCCTTTCTCATCTCTTGTCCTCTTCTTGTCGCCTCCCCTCATCTTCTCTTCACATTTACTAGGACTCTGGGACCAGATAGCTCTTAAACAGTGAGACTTTATTCTCACTAATTTAGAGAAACTATGGAATCTAAATTAAAAAGTACTTTTCTTCTATCCCATATCTCACTTTATAAGCAGATTGAGAATAAGAGCTTAAACTCAGCCCTACAAGTCTTGACTCCTCTAGAAGTTCTGAGCTCCTCCCAACACATCATGGAGGGTCTCTGCCTCTTTGCTATCCATGTGGTATTATGTCTCAGTCCCTGTTTTGCTATATTAGCACTGTATTGGAGGATTCGGAAATATGCTGATATGAATCTTTGCTGGTTTGTTCATGAAGAGTGAAGTAAGGTCTTGTAACCACTGAGGCTGCCGAGGAGAACGTGCCATGATGCATAAAATAAAAAGGCCAGACTTCGCCAATGTGTTGTGTCCCTCTTTGCCAGTCAAGGTAACACAGCAAGCACAACTTGCAAGGAAAACCACCTCCAGTCATTTCCACAGAAAATCACAGTTTTTACAATTTATATCCCTGGGAAAAGAACAAAACGTCGTCCAGTAGGAAGTAAGGCTGGAGAGGCAGAGAGATAATGAGTTTGGTGGGGGTGGCTAGAGACCTGGCTGCTACACTAACAATGCCTTCTCCAAGTTTCTCAGTGGAAAAACTAAATGCAACCCCAGATTTCCTGTGCGTGTTAGCCAGAGAAGGTGTGCTTCCTGTCCCACCCCAAACCCTCCCCACCCTGGTTTCCGCTAGTCCTGCTCTTGGCCATCCATGCCACGGAGGGAAACTGAAAGGGCGCTGAGACGGCCCTCGCCTCTTCTCAGGGAGGAAGGGCTCACTTTAGGATGGGTCGGCCTTGAGAGCCCACTGGGCAAGCTACGTATGCCTTCTGTAAGGCCGATTCTCAAGTTTTACAAGTCTGTGTTTAATTTCCTTTTGCTAGCTCTGTACTTTTACAGAGTGATACTACCTTGCAATTAGTCAGCTGTACTAAGAGGAGGATTTAGTATTTCCTGGGGCCAGAGCATTCAATAGGGTGTTGTTCCTGTGCTCAGGCCGAGGGAGGACGGCAGAGGTTTGGGAGGGCTGGGTGAAAGATGGACATGTCTGTGATACAGAAGGTAGATTTATGGTTGCCGAAGACGGGCCGGGAAGAACGACTGCCATTGGTTTTCTTTTCTGGGTTGATGAAAACACTCTGGACTTAGGTAGTAGTGACAGTTCTACAATTTTGTCAATACATTCACACCACTGAGTAATATCCTTTAAATGGCTAACTTTACAGAATGAATTATATTTCAATAAAAGGAATTTGCAAATAAAAAAGGAGGAACAATGCATTTTGGAACAATACTCAGCGTTGTCCAGACTACTTTCCCCCAGGTATCCTGCCTGGGGAAAGTCATCAATATTTTAAAGTGTCTTATATATTTTCATTTTTGTAGTGGAATAATGGTCCACTGTGTAGCACAATTCACAAGGAGAAATCTCCAATGTTGATGATTTATGAATGTTCCATTTTTTGTTATTATCCATGTCAAACAAGGGCAATTTAGCTTTTTTTTCCCACTCTGCCATTAATCTTGGTTTTCCATACACTTCTTTCTGGAATCTATATTCCCACTGTCCTGGCCTGTGTTCTCAGTTTCCTGTTTGAACTCTGCGCCTTCTCCCTTATAATTTCAACTTGCTTTGTTCCCTTAGTAAGTCTCTCAGTGTTTTCTCTCTTTCTCACTCTCTCCAGCCCTCTCTCTTCATCTCTTTCTATCTCTGTCTCTCCCCTTGTATTGTGTATTGAATCTAGGACCTTTGCACTGAGTCACATAGTTTAGGGACAAGGTCTTGCTAAATCTCTAAATTGCCCAGGCTATACTCAAATTTGCAATTTTACCTCAGCCCCCCAAAATGCTGGGATTACAGACATGCATCACCACGGCCCGCTCTTGTGCTTTTCTCACTCATGTCTGCTTTCTGCTCACAAACTTTGCTCTTCCCAACCATCAAATCTAGCTTTTCTGACTTCATCTATGTTCCTACTTCTAGACAGACTACCCCGGTTTTAATGTTTTTATTTGTCTACCTGACTCCTGTGCTAGGCCCTGATCTCCCTGAGGTCAGATACAGTCTTATTAATTTTTCACTCCCTGTTGCTGCTGCTTGGCAGGGGCAAGGTGTAAAATACATGTTAATTGAATTTAATTGAATGGCTAAGGCTCTGAAGAACAGTGCTGAGTGTTTCTCTGCTTCTGCAGAATTACTCTCCTTAGCACTAATTGCAAGAACTGGAATTATTGGGCCAAAGGGCACAAACGTTTCTCTGTACTTGGGATACTGCTTTATCAAAGGTGGTATTAATTTGTAGCAGCAAGTGAAATGAATAATTGCACCAATATTTCTGTCACCTTGCCTCTCCATCATTTAAAAAATGCTAATTTAGTAGGTATCAAAAAAAATATTTCAAGATTGCATTAATTTGCATTTTTTGGATTATTACTAGGGCTGAACATTTTCTCAGGTGTCTATTACTTGTTTTTATTTTTCCTTGGGGGAATTTCTTGTTCATATTCTTGGATCACTTATATATCAAAATGATGAGATACAACTAATACATTTGTGTAAGCTCCTTTTATATTTTATTTATGATGCTATAGTCTATCTTATTTGATATATATATTTCATACGTATTTTTTCTTATGTTTTCCCCAGAAATTTGCCAACAGTGTTTTACATGTTATTAGCCAAATTGTGTCACATGGTCATACTCAGTTGGGAAAGTATTTGATTTTTCCTGTTTTTGTAGTAGAATACAGAAGAGGGAAGAGGGTTGGGAAAAGCTCTGATTAAATCAGCCTATTAGAGGGCCGGAGATTTAGCTCAGTGGTTCCAGCGCCTGCCTCGCATGCGCAAGGCCCTGAGTTCGATCCCAGTAACCACATACAATGCTGGGCGTGGTGATTCACGCCCACCAGCAATCAATATCACATACCACAGTGCCAGGTGTGGTGGCTTACGCCTGTCATCCCAGCACTCGGGAGGCAGAGACAGGAGGATTGCTGAGTTTGAGGCTTGCCTGGGCTACATAATGAGCTCAGGGCCAGCCTGAACTACAAAGCGAGACCCTGTCTCAAAAAAAGAAAAAAATCAGCCTATTAGAAGTGTTTATACATATAGTCTTTCCTCTTGTATTTTCAAAACTTAATTTGTGATAAATGTATGTATTTTAACTATATATTTATTTATATGGTTGTACTTCATTTCACAAAAAATATTTGTAAGTTAAGTTTGGTTGTTTTTTCTGGAGCAAGGTTGGGACCCAGGAATTCAAACATGCTAGGTAGCCCACTAGCATGAGCCACATCCAGAGTCCTATTTATTTTTTATTTTGAGACAGCAACTCATTAAGTTGTGCAAGCTGGCCTCAAACTTGTGATGCTTTAGCCTCTTGCTATTTTATATAAGATTCTTGATAAAATGGGGAATTTAAAATACTTTTGGGGGGCTTGAGGTTGAAATAGTATTAAACCTGAAAATTTAATTACAATCCAAATTCAATTCTATTAGATGATACAGACATTTTGATGTTATTACATCAAAATGTAATTTTGATGGAATTGACTCTCCATTACTTACTTAACCTTTTAAATGTTCTAACAAAATTTGAATTTTTCTAAAGAATAAATATGATTCAGAAAGAAAATGAAAGAGCATGTATATTAGGGGTGGGGGGTTGTGGGTGGGTAGGGATATGGGGGAAAATAGAGAATTAACTTGTGTCATATATTGGTACAAATTCCCCAATATTGTGTGTGATTGTGAGCTGTGTATAAAATGTGCCAATAAAGAATTCAATTTTTAAAAAGTTGATTTTTTCTGTTTTAAAAAAATCACAGTACACAGTTCGTAGCCGTTCTGTTTGGAAATTTGTGTGCTGATGTAAATCAGGTCTTTTTGCTCATTATATTATCTAACTGGTAATTAAGGATATCTAGAAGTCTTGTATCTTATGGTCACTTTGAAAATCCAACTGCAGAGAGACCAAAATGGCGGAGTAGTGACTAGTTGCAAGCCATTGTCTCTCTAGGACCTGGAATTAAGACATCCAGCAAACAATAACTTCGTCAAAACAAAAAGGAAGTAGATACCTAGGAATCAAGAGGGAGCTTGCAGGAAAACTAAAAACTACAAAGAAGCTGCAGAAACACAATGTAATGCACAGAAAAGAACAAAGCAGTCTGGAAAGCTGCAGGGAGGGGATTATGTTTCCACTGATACGAGGTGAGCCCAGAGAAGGTCAGCAGTTCCAGGACAATGGACGTGGCCAGCGGGGCTAATCTCAAGAAAAGCCCACCATTACTGTAAGGTGCAAAAATAATGTGGGATATTACTTTGAAAGTGACTGCCTGGCAGCCCGGAACTGGAGAAGAAATCCAGTGTAGCACCTGTCCTACTGGAGACCATTGAATCGGGAGCCATTTTGAGGAGGGGTTGTTTAAAACTGAGCCACAGAACAACTGTATCTCAGAGTTTCCATTGCCAATTTACAACAGTGACTAAGTGGGAAGTGTCCAAAAGGGATAGTTGCAAAGAGAGGGTAGGCTAAGCCTAGAACCCTTGAGAACTATAAGCTCAGGGCAAGAAGGACACAGAGCGTTGGTTCCACTCTCTGTGGTGAGAAGCAAGCCTGGATGGGTGGGACTTTTAGAGTTGCCTGGGTCTGAAAGCGCTGCCATTACATCCAGCAGTCTGCTCAAACCCTAGCCCACTTCCTAATCCAGGGCAGAATTCAGTGGTTTATTTGGCTCCCTCATCTAACAATGTGAACAAGGATATAGGTCACTTTGGATGGTTGCCATAGTCTTGCGTATACAGACAGAGGTGCCTCTGGAGCAGTGTGACTGCCTCATAAACCCACAGGTCATAAGCTAGGGAGAGAAAATCACGACTCGAGGTGACCAGAGGGACATGGAAAGTGGGTGCGGCTGGGTGGGTACATATGTAGGGTAGACACCACTGACTAACAATGTCCAGTGGAAAGGCAGGGCAAGATTTAATATTCACACACAAAATGCAAGTGTGGAAACAAAATAAACAAAATAGATCTTAGCAATAACTCACTACCCCTCCTCATATCTCCTGGATTCCAAGACTACAGACCCTAAAAAGAAACTATTCATTCAAAAAATTCAGAGGAAATTTTTGAGCATACATTTCTTTTTTTTTCTTTTTGTTATTGTTTTGGATTTGAGTTTTTCTTTAGTTTTCCCTTTTTTTCTAATTTTTCTTTTTTTTCCTGTTTCTTGTTTGTTCTTTTCTGTTGTTTTTATCTAATTCTATTAATTTTCTTTTATTCCTGAATAGGATCCTTCCTTATTCTCACTTATCTCTCCTCTTTCCTATTTAATTTTTTTATCTTTCATTTTCCCATTCTCTATCTCTCCTTATTCTATTAGCTTTTAAATAATTAAATCTATGCCATTACTGGTGAATTCTTTTCTATTACTAGTGGAAGTGCAATAATTACATTTAAATAACATTTAAATATTGAGTTTGTCTTTGTGGTTATACAATAATGATAGATCTCTTTTCTATGGTTAAATACAGTACATTTGGATACTTATGGTATATTAAGTTTGTCATTGACTCTATTAGTGTTGCTGACTTTGTAGCTATTAATTGGTTTGTATGTCAATATCTGGCTAGTCTTTGCATCGTTAATACCATGGTCCTCTCCTAGAGAACTGGGTTCTGGGCCAATTACACTGCCCCCCTTCCCAAATTAATGAAAATGCTTGGCTCTCAGCAGAGGCAAAGCCCTATGGTCACCCATGCCCAAAGCACATCACTGAAGAGGAGACATTAAACAGATCGCCCTTCTAGGAACACAGTCTTTTCACTAAAATTGACCTGCAAACCTCAGCACAAAAATTGAAACAAAACAAACAATAGAAGCATGAGAAGACAAGGCAACAAAGTGCCTCCGAAACCTCTAACTCCCCCAAAGCTGACCCATGGGGCATCAGTGGGAAGGGAATCAAAAGCCACATAGGTGAATTAGTCTGAGCAGAGCAGAAATTAATAAAACTGAGACTAAAATTACAACAAAGAATCAGTAACTTGAAGAAATTGTTCTTTGAAGAATAAGCAAAAAAGAGAAACCTTTAGTCAATCTTACCAAAATGGAAAGACTCAAATCAGTGCATTTAAAAATTAAAAAGGTGAAATTACAACAGACATCTCCAAAATCCAGATCACTAGTAACTATGTCAAAAACAAGTACTCTAAAAAATCTGAAAATTCAGAAATATTGGGTAGATTACTAGGCATATGTGAATTATCAATCTGAAGCAGGAAGATATAAGCACCCCGAAGAATTTAATCATAGGCAATGAAATCAAAGCAGTAATAAAAATTCTACCAACTAAGAAAAGCCCAAGACTTGATGGATTCATTGCTGAATTCTATAAGAACTTCAGGGTAGATCTAATGCTAATACTTCCGAAAATTTTTAATGAAATTGAAAGGAAAGAGTACTCCCAAAGTCATTCCCCAAAACTATCATTATCAACCAAAAACTCACTGAAGTAGAAATTAGGGAAACAATATCATTCACAGTATAATCAAAAAATTTAAATACTTAGAAATCAACCTAACCAAGAAAGTGAAAGACCTTTACAAAAAAAAAAAAAACTACAGTGCTCTGAAAAGGGAGATATAGGAGGACATCAGTAAGTGGAAAAATATTCTCTGTTCCTAAATAGGCAGAGCCAATATTGTCAAAATGGCCATACTTTCAAAACTGATATATAGATTCAATGTGAACCCAATCAAAATACCAAGAGTATCCTTCACAGAACTGGAGAAAACAATCCTAAAATTCATACAGAACTAGAAGAATCAAGAAACTTAGAATAGCTAAAGAAATCCTGGGCAATAGGAACAAAGAAGGAAACATCACAGTCACAGACTTTAAGTTATGTTACACAGCTACAGGGTTATAAACAGAATGGGACTAGCACAAAAACAGACATGTGAGGGCCAGAGATTCAGCTCAGTGGTTCTGGTGCCTGCCTAGCAAGCGCATGGTCCCTGGTTTGATCCTGGTAACCATATACAACAATACCAGCCGTGGTGGCTCATGCCCACCGGCAGTTAGTACCACGTACCACAAATGCCGGGTTTCGTGGCTCAAACCTGTAATTCCAGGACTCGGGAGGCAGAGGCAGGAGGACTGCTGAGTTTGAGGCTTGCCTGAGCTACATAGTGACTTCAGGGCCAGACTGAACTACAAAGCGAGACCCTGTCTCAAAAACAAACCAAAACCAAAACCAAAACAAATAAACAACAACAACAACAAACCAGACAGTGAGTCAATGGAACAGAGCAAAGGTAGTAGAAACAATCTCAGGCACATTTGGTTGCCTGATCTCTGACCAAGGACTGACAATAAATGCTACAGGACAGACTGCCTCTTTAACAAATGGTGCTGGGAAAACTGT
Organism: Thryonomys swinderianus; assembly: GCA_004025085.1. Lineage (NCBI taxonomy): Eukaryota > Metazoa > Chordata > Mammalia > Rodentia > Thryonomyidae > Thryonomys > Thryonomys swinderianus. The sequence goes on along the minus strand of PVIC010005967.1, from coordinate 295 downwards.
CTATCCATACACAGGAGATTCAATCTACACTCAATCTTTCTCCATATACTAAGCTAAAAGCAAAATGAATTGAGAATCAAAATTTTATAACAGAAATACTCATCTGCTGGTAGGTAAAATAGGTAGAACTCTTGAAGACAAAGGCACAGGCAAAGACTTTCTGAATAGAACCCCAACTGTGCAAGAAATAACAAAATAAACAGAGAAGATCATATTAAATTTGAAAGTCACACAGCAAAGGAAACAACCAATAGAAGAAAGAGACAACCTACATGATGAGAAAAACTTTTTTTTT
>PVIC010005966.1:0-48356 GCA_004025085.1 Thryonomys swinderianus | reverse complement strand
ACTCTGCTTGCTTCTGCTCCCTAGATAACTGTGTCTGTGGACTGTCCTGGTTTCACATGTCTTTGAGACTAAGATACTTTCTTAACTCATAGAGCTGTCTCCTCCAGACAGAAAGGTTAACTGTGACTTCATTCACAAACAAGGGGGTTTCTCTCCCCTCTCTCTCAAGTTTGTCCCATTGTCCTCGTGACTCTATTTCACTGCTATAAAAATGTGTTTCCAGCCCAATAGTGGCTATTAGCTAACAAAGCTTTTGGGCAATCTCATTGTGTCCACAGTTTGTATACCAAGTTCCTCTCCTCTAAAAAGGAGACTCTCACAGATAGAGACAGAGGAAGAAGGAGAAGGGAGAAGGAAGACGGAGATGGAGATGGACAGACACCTACACACAGAAACATACACATGGTGGGAAGGAAGAAGGGTAAGAGGAAAAAAAAAGAGCAGAACAGAAAGGATTAATAGATTAAGCAAATATAAAACTTACCTGAAAGAGCCTGGTAAAAATATCAAATTCAAATACAGAAATGTAATCATTGAAAGTTAAATCAATTGTTGATTTTAGAGCCATTGCTTCCAGGCCAGAGCTGATTTGATGGACCTCATGAAGGCACTGTCTGAATACTTTCCATGGTACAATAGTTCTGTGCAAGGAAAAACAGAAGTAATTATAGAATCAAGTGACAATGAACACATTATCTTCCACTCAACCAACACAATTAAATCATAAAATAGTAACATTTGCAGTATAAGAAATATTTGAGAATACTGTGTTTTTTATGTTCTATTTACTAAGAAAGTTAAAAGAAAATTATTTCTTAAATAGATCATGGCTATCAACATAACTCTATAAATACATTCAAAAGAAGTATCCTGAGCAAAGTTCTATACACCATGACCTCATGTATGAAAAGAAAGTTATTTAATTATGGCTTAATATTATATTCTCTTTTTCTGTGTTCTTAAGATAGTTAAAAAGAGGAAGGATCCATAGAATAGCAGAAAGCTTTATTCACTACACAAGAGTCATGGGTATATACCATTTCAATAAGGATAAATTGGAAAGTCATAAAGACTTATCTGTCCCCCTCCTGATGTTTTCTGTGGAAATGAAAATACATGTAACTCTTCATTTGAATGCAATGAGAAATTGTACATTTAACGAAGTGACCATTGCTGTCTTACAGGAATTTATTCAACATCTATTCATTAATTCACCCTCATTACATGTCAGATATCAAAAATTGTAGTAACACATTTATTTGTTCAAAAAATCAAGCAGATAGGATATTAGCCAGCAAGTTCTATCTCCCAACCAAACCTAACTAGTTTCCAGCATTCACTGGTCTTCCTCTCCCCCATGAAAATTAACAACTTCCTTTACATAGTGTTCAGTGATACTGTTAGAATGTTAAGTGCCTAAGACTGAATCAACAGTAGAAACCATTCATATTTTAAAAATGTAAATGGCAGTTTTCAAGAGTAGCACATAAGTTAATATGTACCCTTTTGAAAGACAGTAAATATTTAAATCTTAAGTTTTTCTTTACCATTGTCTCTTTAAAAATTTTGCCTAGCCACACTGTATACTAACTCTCCTAGTAGAAAACTATCACTGTTTAAAGTTGCACATTCATGACTGAGTATCTACAGAGCAATGACTGTCAACGTCAGCACTCATCTGAACCATACAAAAGGCTTGTTAGCAAAGAGACTGCTCCTTGCCAGCCCAAGATGCTCTGTAGCCCTGGAGTACACGCTGAGAAGTGAGTTCTAATTCATTCTCCCAGTGACTCTGATGTGCTGGGACCCACACCCTGAGACACCACATGGACCTATTCCATCACTTGCTAAATCAAGTGATTTCAGGGACACAGAACTATGGAAACACTGGCACTGGTACCATCTCTGTCCTTGAAAGATACATGCTCTTGGGCCAGAACTAAGATCTGTAGTGCTGAAAGAATGCAGAGAGGGAATCTATGAGGAAGTACTTCTTGATGGAGGCCCAATGAAGACTGAAGGATCCCAGAGAAGGAATCTACGAGAAGTGGTGTAAATGACACAGGCTCATAAAACGATATTGCAATTAAAAGAGAGTTAAGGTCTGATGTACCATCACACACAAAAAAATGAGGCTTAATACCTCAAAAAGCTTTTCTCTATGTATGAAAAAAACAGGAAACCACAGAAAGCTGAAGAAAGACACCACATCAGATGCCATTTAGAAGAAATACATGTCAGACTGATTAAGGTTAACAAAATGCTGCTGGCGTAAAAGAAGAAGGGAAATGCTTAATAATATTAAAGCTATTGATTAAACATGAAGTATAAATATGCAATTATGTCCAGCTTCTTTACAGTAACCATGAAAGTAGTGCCTAAGAGGCACATTTTTATTTTCCAAATTAAAGTTTCCAACAATAAACAGCCACAAAGGACATAAACTATAGTGGGAAAAGAGTTGGTACCTTAAGGACATACTCATAAGTGAAATAAATAGGTCACAGATGTGAAAATATCAATCTTTTCTCTGGTAGGAGAAACTGAAAATGTAAATGAGTTCTAAAATATATGATGGATATTGTGAAATAGAAAGTATTCAAAGGGAAATGGAATGTAGGGGTAACTAACGAGGGGAAAGAATAAATGTGATGATAATAAAGGAAAACAAAGCTTATTGTACATGGGAGTTGTAGTATGGGTAGGGGAATAGGAAAAATGAGAATTAAGTCATGTCATATACTGGTACAAATTCTCAATGTTGAGTGTGATGAGGATGTGCATATATAATGTACCAATAAAGATTCAAGTTAAAAAAATGGCACAGATATTTTTAGTATGGAAAGGCATTCGGTTTTCTTTTGTGTTTAGGGCATAAAAAGTAAATACTCATAAAAACCTGATTTGTTCTGTGCATACATTACAGAAGTTGAGAAAAAAACTGATTAAGTACATATCTTAATATATTTCCATAAATATTCTGTTATTCAATATTTAAAGTAGATGGAGATAACTCAATTTGAATGTGCCCACTGATTTCTCAGAGTACATTATACCAAATGTACAAACTTCTATCTGACAAACAGAAAACTTCCATTTCTACAGTACTTGTGTTAATGAAACTTTGTTACAACTCACTTAAGATAAACCTAAAACCCACAGAACTATTCATTCACTACAACCTCCATGAAGGGCCGCAGCCAGGAAGAAACCAGGGCATTCCCACAACAATGGATTTTCCTTCTTTGATCAGCTCAGCAAAACAGCCTGGTGTAGGAGGGAAAGTCAGTGAGGGAAAGTGTTTCCCAGTGAAGAACAGAAAGATGTCTTTGAGAAACACAAACAAAACAACAGATTGCACCACAGATACTGAACATAGGACCTAAGCTTCCCACAGAGAATTGGAAGTGGTTAGCACCTTTCCTGAATTGAGGTGGCAGGAAGAGATAGGGATAGAATAAGTTTTCATGCTTTTAAAGAAATTGCAGCAAGAAAGTAGAAGCCTGGGAGAGAAAATATGAATGTAAAATTGTTTTAAAATATCTAGAAACCTTAGTGTGGATGCAATCTAGCAAAATAAAAGATGAGAAGAGAAAAGGAGTTTTTAAAAAATTCAGTAGAAGAGCAAAGCTCTTACAAATCACAAAATCTCTTTGTCAATCATAAAAGACATGAATTGCAGATTGAATCATATTTAAAATATATAGAAAAGCACAAATCATTATTGATCTATGATGAACACAATGTAGGACCCAACAGGGAGGAGGCATATTGGGATAATGCAAATTTCAACATCTTTAGACTTCCAATAAGAGCACAGTTGCGCCACGTTTGTTTACTGTCAGCCACTGTTACACAGAAATCTTTCGATGACTTGGGGAAAAAAAAGGATACTTCTGTTCACCTTCCACAGGAATTTAAGACATAAGCTTTACTGTAGCTCTGGTACTAGGTAATGGATTCTAATCTGTCAGCCAAAAGCAAAAATAATTGTCTTCAGAACTCTTTGCTTCTTACACTTCTTTGAAAATGTTTTATTTTACTGGCACGTTTGCAGTACATAATGAATATATTTAATGTGGGGAATTGTTACATTTACCTACACATTTCAATTCTTTTCTTTCTTTCCCCTTCAACTTCCCCCCTCTGCCAGCATAGATTCATTTACCTTATAAGTCCTTATAAAGTTAATTAACAAAATATCTGCCAGAGTAACAGACCAAAAACATACAACATGATTTTAATAAATCAAGGTACAATTTTACATACATGGTCCATGTTTGAGTACAATAACTTTTCTCTCTCCAATTATTTTATACTTTATATATTGTTTCTCTACAAATGAAACTATATATTTAATCTTGAGTATCTGATTTACTTCACTTAACATTAGCCTCAAAGTGCATCCATTTTTCTATGAATAATTCATTTATCTTTATTGCAGAGTAACATTCCATTGTGCATTTACTTGCTGATGCACATGTATTTAGGCTATTTCCAAGATTTAACTATTATGAACTGTGTTGCTATACACATAGGTATGCATATATCACTGTGGTTATCATTATCATGTCTTTAGTTCTCTTATTGAAGATTCACAAAAAGGGAATAGTTTTGAACAACAGAATTTCTAGTTTTAGTTTTTTGAGGAGTCATCATACTTATTTACATAGTGGTTGTGCCAGTTTACTGTTTGACCAACAATCAAGGGTGTCTTGAAAAATATAGTACCCTTTCAAAGAAAATCAGAACCTAAGATTAGGCAGACACAGGAAAATGAAACTGAAAAGGTGTCTGTAGGTCAGCAGTTCACAGATCACACAATCTTCCGGGGTCCTCTCTTCCTGGATAGAACTGTAAGAGAGTATTTGACAGCCTAATATGAAAGGGCTGTACTTCTAAGAGAAAAGTAAAAGGAATAAAAAATACAAAGTGCTAGGAAATTGATTTGTAAACATTTATGTGAAATCTTTACTTCCTTAAAGGCTACAGATGTTATTTGTAACTGATATTTTTTTTTAAAGGAATACTCCATATAACCAAGATGTGAATTTTCCCAGTACTCTGGGAGACTGGGGTTGGACCACTACAAGTTTGAGCCTGGCCTAAGGCAACAATTAAATCCCATCTCAGAATAAAAAGTAAAATAGCAAGTACAGAAAAAGCTCACTGCAAAGACCCTGGGTCCAATCCCCAGTACTACAAAATAAATAACCAAACAAAAAGTCATTATTAAAAAAAATTTTTAAAGTCATTATTGACAAAAGCTATAGCATTTGAAAACAAAAACTTAAGTATAATCCTGGAGTGAATGAGAATTAAGCATTTCTGAAAGCCAGTTTGACAACAAGTTTCAAAAGCCTATACATTTTGACCAAGAAAGTCTACTTATAGGGAATTTTATCTAAAAATAATTCTGTCCAAAAAAGTACGCAGTAGTGCAAAAATTTACCCAAGTCTCTTCATGCAGTTTTGTTTATAATATCAAAACATTAAAAACAAGTGAATTCTGAGTAACCACAGAATAGAACATTAATAAGCATGTTACATCACGTAAAATTATTCAGAAAATGAGTATCACGGTAAAATAACCATGGCATTCTATTAAACAGCAGTAGTGCTTTTAACATTATCGCATTCTTTAAGATCCTAGGTTCAAAACTATTTATGATGTCCAGAAAAGCCACTACAAGTCTGAAGTGATAACTGGCTTGTGAAAGAACTACAGGTGAATTTTAAAACTTTATTTTCTGAGTCTGTTAACATTTCTAATGCTTCCATCTTTCCAGTGTATCCTAATGGATTAAAGAAGTAAAATATATACTAAAACATTAAAAAGCAATTATAGAATCATTTGAACTAGGATATACTTACAATTTTATATCTAGAAAAACAAACATACAGGTTAAATGATAAGGAATCATGAGGGAGTAGAATATGGTTGTTAAAGACTAAGAAAATCATGTTTCCATATATCAGCAGTATATCACTAGAAATCAAAAGTTTAAACACTTGAACTTTATATGCCATCTATAAATATTAAATAGAACTACAAAAGCTGGGTTAAGCTACTACACAAAGACACTCATACATAGTCATATATAAAAGACATAAGGGAATATAACACTAACAGATTGACAGGTTCAGTATTATGAAGATGTGAATTCTCCCCAGATTGACTACTAGATTTATTAGAACCTCAATTAAAAGTCCCAGGAGGCATGATGAAAGTCGGAATGAATTGACTATAAACTCTATAGTGAAATGTCAAGAGCCAAGATTAAACAAGATAGTCTTCGATCAGATTGACACTGACAAGCTTATAATTCTTACATTAAGATCATATGTTGACATATAGGTAGAGATATACCCATGAAATTTCATAATACACTGATACAGAGAAAACTGGAACACAGTATTCACTTCTGAATGAACAACAGTGATGGCATACCATGTTCAATAAATATTGCTGGGTCAACTGGATACATACATGAAAAACACTAAATATTGATACCTCCAAATACATTCAACAAATTCAATTTTAGTCACACCTTAGAACTAAAATTGAAAAGGAAAATGAAGTTTTTAAAGAGATATATGAGATTATCAACATTACAGTAGAGCAGGCAATAAATTCAAACACAACCCCATACTGTCTGAAGCACAAAGAGGATGATTTAAAAGGAAGAATAAATATCATAAACTGAAGAAGCAAGTCACTTATGAAGAAAAAGTATATACAGACACAACAAAAATCTACATTTATAGTGTAAATAGAAACAATAAAAATTGAATAATTTTATACATGTGCAAGTTAAAAGAAATTAAAATGTTCAATAAGCATATAAGGATATGCTCAACTTCACTGGTCATTATAGAAATGGAAACTAAAAACACAATGAAATTCCACCTTATCCTAAAAGAAAGACTTCACAAAAAGCAGTAAATGATCTTAGAAAACACTGATGAGGATCTGATGCAGCAGAAACTGCTGTGCACCACTCAGCAGTAACTGTTAGTACAAACACTTTGGAAATTTGTTGTTAAGGACTACATAAGTTAATACTATGCATAAACTAGAAAACTGTGATTGTACTTTTATAGATCACAAATGAAATGCACAGATAGGCTAAAATAGGTACAAAAGAATGTCACCATTAATAACAGTCCAGAGAGAAAGAAACCAATGTGTATTAACAGCAGAATGAATTGTCATCTAATGTAGAAAAGAGATAAAAGTGTGAACAGAGTGGAATTCCATAAATATAATAAACAGTCAAGCCCATTTTTGCTGGCAGCGGTACAGTTTGTGTGATTAACCTGCATATGATTCCATTACACTGCAAAGGAAGAAGCTGTGGGCAGGCAGTAACTACATGGGATGTGTTGGGATGGCAGTGGGGTTCCAGCTGCAGCTTACATGTCACTGTCTTTTATCAGGAGCATTTACTTTATGAAATTTAACTTACATCTATGATTTGTGCATTTTTCTTTGTACATTAGACTGTAATTATATATTTTTACTTTTGAAAAAATTAGTGCATTAAAACCCAGTTTGAAAAAAGAGAAAGAAGTCTGAGAATGGATAATATAATCCACACTGCAATCAAGGGAATCACCGTGCTTCACTGTCAGCTTCATTGCTGTTTCCAATGCAGTCTAGTTTAGGGATAGAATCTCACCTAACCGAAAACAAACACACGAACAAAAACCCCTATTTTATCTCTGTTAAGTCATCGCCTACATTTAATTTTACGTTGATTTCCCTAGAAAATTCACCAAGATCAGCAAAGATGTATTTAGTGTCAGTCTTTTCAACTGAGGGCCAGCTTTGCTCAAAAGATAATGGAGTATGCATAAGATATGTGATGTGTTTTGAATATTTATGATGGATAGAAAACAGAATTGTGTTCCCTAAATCTGCTGACACTTTGTGTAGTTATTACTTAAATCCAATCCTTTTTCATAATGAACTTATTTCTTGAAGGATATGAAATAGATTGTTATCAGGCTACACTGTATTTGGTGTTTCATCACTAAGGAGAAACAGCTATTTCTGAGCAACCCAGAGTAAGAACACATCCAAACCACTCTGGCCAAAAAGCTGCCTTACAACAATTTGTCTCTGGCAGGATGGCAACCATGGTTACCAAGAGCAGTCATAATGCGACTAATCATTCTTTGACAAAGAAAACTCTTGATTTTTACAAAGCTACAGACACTGGAATAAGTATCTTGTCCTCATTAAAAAAGCTCACAATATTGTGTATACAGTTCAGATAAGAATTATATCTCTGTATGGTAAATAATTATTCTCATGTCCATAGCCTGAAACCTAAATCTAGAAACAAAGTTCTTGTAAGATTTCAAAAACAAAAAAAGCCTCTTTAGCTTTATTCCTGATTATTTTAATAACTTCAGTCGTGATAGATGTGATGCTTTCTAACTTTTGATCTTGCATTCTAACTTTTGAAAATAAAAAGCTAATTTACTGTAGCTAGGGAATTATACATAATTTTTTGTATTTCCTGACTTTGAAGACATAATTTATGAGTGGAATGGGATAGAATTATGCAAGAAAATAATCCATAATAATATGTAAAAATTCTGGTTTTAATTTTCTCACTTGGTAGACATCCACCATAGGACAAAAGAAAAACTTGGGTCTTGGTAAATATTTGTTCTTTTCTTTCAAACACAACTGTTCTTCATTACATTCTCTCTGAAAGTTCAGCAATACTTGGTAAGTTCATGAGATACAATAGATCATTAGTTACAGAAAGATGCCTTTGATTTGCTGTGACCAGATTAAATGAAATTAGGAAATTACATACATTAAAATAAAGTCTTCCCACAGAAAGGTTTCTAAATGATTTTCCATTTAGCAGTAGGAACTTAGCCTTATAAACAAAATATACCTGATAATAAAACAAAATTCTTCATAATACTCTCAGCACGGATACATCAAGTCAATATGAAGTGAAGCCTGCTCTAAGTATTAAGTAAATTGAGGCAAAAGAAATATATAATTTCCAACAATATTTCTGAAACCTTTTCAGAAGAAACTGTACATACTGTACATAATGAGATCAACCAAAATGTTATTTTAATAAGAGAAACTACTGAGAATAATTTTTTTTGCTTTTTGAGACAGTGTCTCACCTTGTAGTTCAGGCTGGCCCTGAGCTCACTATGGTGCCCAGGCAAGCCGCTGCGAACTCAGCAATCCTCCTGTCTCTGCCTCCCGAGTGCTGGGATTACAGGCGTGAGCCACCACATCTGGCATTGTGGTATGCGGTGTTGATTGTTGGTGGGCGTGTCTCCACGCCCAGCATTATATGTGGTTACCGGGGATCGAACTCAGGACCTTGCGCTTGCGAGGCAGGCGCCGGAACCACTGAGTTAACCCTCCGGCCCGAGAATATTCTGAATAATTATGTTGTTATTAAAGTATAACAAAAACTATGTAGGAAAAGCAATCATTAAATTTCAGAGAATAACATTCAAAATAAGGGAAGAAGAATGAATCATTAGCTATCTATTGATGAAAAATACATCTCTACTATATGACTGTAAAATATTTCAATTGCTTTGCTACTAATCACAAACATCTCTACCAGTAGAAAATGACTCTAAAGTGCACCAGAGTTGGATTCTACCGTGCTTGCAAGTAAGTCAACAAGTTATCCTCTCAGGTTCATAGTAGAATATGCCAGGTTACTAGGCCAGATTCAAAGGAATGCACAACTCACAGAGGGAGCAAGGGTCAGAGTATATGCTGTTTCTTTCACTTGTTCCATAACCTTTCAGTCCCCTTCACAGTGAAGAGAGGTGGGAAATAACTGCATACAGACAGAGTAGAACCTAGAATTTAAGGAGCCCAGATATTTTATAATGGGCCATAAAGAATAAAATATACCCGAGTTCGATCCCCGGCACCATCAAAAAAAAAAAAAAAACACACACACCCCAGAAGAATAAAAATATAATTAATTGTACTTCAATTTGAAATAACATAATGAATCCATAAAACATTTTATTAAAACATTTTTGAAGTATTAGATTTTAAGAATTGATGTAATGTAATTAACTGAAAACTGATCTGCTGGCTATATAGAAAAAATAAGAAATATGAAGTTGGTCTTTAATTTTTTTTTTTTTTTTGAGACAGGGTCTTGCTTTGTAGTTCAGGCTGGCCCTGAGCTCACTATGTAGCCCAGGCAAGCCTGGAACTCAGAAATCCTCCTGTCTCTGCCTCCCGAGTGCTGGGATTACAGCCCTGAGCCACCATGCCCAGCAGTCTTTAACTTTTTAGAGACTGGAAAAAGGTTTTTAAATTACATTCTGGAAATCCAGTCTAGAAATTAATTTTAGCTTAGTATTGAGAATTGATTCAGGAAATACTAATAGTTTCAATAAATAGTATTATATTTTCTCATTTGTAGAACAGATAAAAAGTCAAAAAGGAGAAAGATAACTATTCCTCAAGATAAGGAGGTAAAATAAGTAGTCAAAATCTAGATTATAAATAGATTAGATGTAAGTAGATAAAGTCACAACTTTATCATTAGAAATCTTAGAAACCTCAAAATGAGAAAAGATAACTCTCAACATCTATCACGCACTGTTGCTGGCAACAATCTGGACAGAGAGCCAGACAAAAGATTCTACCTACACACTATACAGCAGGATCCAGTGCACATCAAACACCCATGGTAAACACATACGCACACACACACACACACACACACTCATTCACACACATCTAACAAACAGTGAACATCAAAAACAGGCCATACCCAGAAGTCAAAGCAGCTAAGAAGCATATGAAGAAATGCTCAACATCACTGGTCATTCAAGAGATGCAAATGAAAACAACACTGAGATTTCATCTCACTCCACAAAGAATGGCTGCTATTACAAAATCAACCAACAATAAATGCTGGCGAGGCTGTGGGGAGAAAGGAACCCTTCTCCACTGTTGGTGGGATTGTAGACTTGTGCAACCATTGTGGAGATCTGTGTGGAGATTTCTCAGAAAACTAGGACGAGGGGTCCCATTTGACCCTGCTATCCCCCTGCTAGGAATATACCCAAAAGAATTTTAAAAATCACATTGGAAAGACAGATGTACACCCTTGTTCATAGCAGCTCAGTTTTTAATAGCTCAGTCTTGGAAACAACCCAAATGCCCATCAACTGGAGACTGGATAAAGAAGACGTGTTTTTTTTTTAATAAAATGGAGTATTACTCTGCCATAAAGAATGACAAGATGGATTCATTTATGTGCAAATGGATACACCTGGAGGACACACTAGTGAGTGAAATAAATAGATCACAGATAGGCAAATACCGGATCTTTTCTTTGATATGAGCACCTGTAGATGCAAATGAGCTCTAGAAAGTGTAACAGTTTTTGTAGAATGGGAAGTTTCTAAAGGAAATTTGGTATGGGAATGTAATGAGGGGAAGGAATAAATATGATTCTGAAAGAAATGTATATAGGGGGTGGGGAGGTGTGGGTGGGTAGGGATATGGGTAAAAATAAGAATTAGCTTGTGTCATATATTGGCACAAATTTCCCGATGTTATGTGTGATTGTGAGATGTATATAAATTGTATCAATAAAGAATTAAAAAAAAAACTGGCCATACCCAACATATCTATATAGACACCAAAGACTCAAATACCCACTCAGGCCCCATTTAGAGCCCTTTAACATTTTGGTTGCAAAGAGGATTTAAAAAATGTTGAAGTATAAATAGATCAGGACATTAATGGCTTTTTGTTACTATATGCATGAAAACTTTTATATTTAATCTACTATGAGCCTTACTCCTCTCACCTGGCTCATCACCATCCTTCCCCAGCACTCACCTTCCTCTGGGTGCTATAACACTATATTCTCATAACTTTTTCTCTCTACTTTTTTTTTATTTTTAGCTTTATTGGTACATGAATATACACATCATGATCACCTCTTTTCACTGACTCCACCAACAATCTTTAAATTTGCCCTGTGCATATTTCATTTAGCAGAACTATATGGTTCTGTTTTCTTCATTCTTCCTGCACAATCTTCATGGTTCACATAAGTTAATACTATGACAGGTTTTCACAGACCTTCCAGAAATGACAAAGTTAAATATCTCAGAGCAAGGACACAAGGGAAACGTGCAATATCCCAGTAAGGACCACGCCCACAGAAGAGAGAACTTTGGGAGAATGCAGTTGTCATCAGATGTAGGCACTTGTCTTACCACAATCTTAGCCTACTTTTATGTCACTTCTTTTCCATTTTCAATGAAATTCAACACTGTGTGTTTCATATAAAATCAATAATTAATTTACCAATTAATTTTTAAAATTATATATTATATGAAACCAAAGAAAATATTCCATAGGCTGTCATTCTACACACTCATAGATTCACTAGTCATTCTAAAATCTCTACCTATTTCTACTCTGTATTTTTCTACAACCCCAAGTTGTACATTGAAACTACTCATAGACACATCCATGTGGATTTATTTAGATGCACAGCTGAATATTTGCCAAACTGACCCTATCTCCAAATCTCTTCTTCCTACTTTTCCTATCTTAGTAATAGCATCTAGTTGATCAAAGGGGATTGAGGCTTCATATTTGACTCTTTTCTTTCACCTCTAACATCTTTTTAATAATCAAGCCCTACTAATTTTATATCATCATATCATTCTTACATTAATCAGCTTTCCTATCATAGAAACAAGATACTGGACACTACAACTTAAAGGAGGAGGCATTTATTTTGACTCTTGATTTTCACTGGATCCTGGCTCCAACGCTGAGACTGAGTAACAGAACAGCCTCAGGAACACCGGCTGCTCACCTCATAGAGAGCAGGAAGCCACTAGAGCGGGTGGGAGCCTGTGACAAGATCGCCCTCTTTCATGTTGCACCCAGCCCCCAGTTATCTGCCCCTTCAAAAACGGGCTCTCCCTCCAAACGAGAGACTGGTGGGGGCACTTGAGATCTAAACCATAACAATTCTCCAGGAACATTTTGATTTACCCATGATCATCTATGATAGCCTCCTCATTTACCCTAATTTTCACCTTACTTATTTAGCATGAACTCACACAGATGACACCTTCTAGGCTAAGGAACAAGATAACAAAAGTTTATGTGAATTTTATGTAATGTTTAAAAATTATATCACAGTATGTCCTTTGTCTTGTGCATATAATAAAGAGTATATTTTTGCATGAGGAGCAGAATCTAAATTATAGTAATGTCACTGAGAAGATTTGTCACAAATGGAAAAAACAAAGTAGGAGAAAGATGAAGAAAAAAATGTGTATGTGTAGTCTCAATGTTACTGAGCACCTTTCTTTAGGATGAAAGTGGACACATAACAACTCTACCCCACTCCCAGTTCTCCGCCGAACAGAAGAAAAGGAGACTTGTAGGTAAAACCACTCATGGCTGAGCACGGCACTGACCAGTGCAGTAAAACTCTATGGCAAATTGTCCTACCAGCTGTGATGTTTCCTAGATGCATATAAATGCTCAAAACTTGTTTTAAATATTATCATCTCTGTGTACTGTCCTACCCAAGTGAAAAACAGACTGCTTATAACTAGAAAGCTACATCTGTCACCTTTCTTTTTAGCATTTAAAATTTTTTTTACAATGAATTGAAAAAAATAAGCTTGCAAAAAGCATGTAAATTTTATTTTTCTATGGCAAAGATAAGTTTATTTTCTTTAATGGGCAACAATGGGATTGTTTACATAGCAGAAATATTACCTAGAAATAATTTGACATTTTTTTCCTTTTCTTTATAGAAAAACCTGCTTGGAGTTTTAGTGCAGAAGTCAGCCCTCAATTTCTACTGTGTACCTCCTTCCATTACTAAAAATAATTAGTCTGCCTTTTAACTAGAGGGAAAACTGATCTAGTTAGTGGGCTAGAAGAACATGTATCTTATTCAATTAACTAGATTAAAAAAATTTTCCCTTATTTCATGTCAAAAGTGAAATGATATACAGAAAACCAAAGACAGTCCATACCACTTCCCCAGGAATCAAAGGTAGAGCCAATATAGTGAGCTACAAATGGTTTATCCCCTATGGTAAGCAAAACTGTTTATCTTTAATCCACTTTTTTACAGAGATAAATATAAGAATACTTTCATTTTTATTCCCTTTTGGTTTTTGCTTTTAAAATGCTAGGGGGGACAGAACTTCCACCAAATGTCAATTATATTAATTATGGAACTAATAAAACACATTTGGTAGAATAACAAAGAATTAAATTGATTATTCATAATAAAGAGTGCTTATTAAACCTATGTTGAACAGGTTTTAGGAACTTTTTGGGAAAGCTTCAGTCTTTTTATCTCCCACAACAAGCCTAGGTAGTAGTTGTCAAGAGTATCATAAAAGAGGAAACAGAGGCATGGGGAAACTGTATCTTCCCCAGAGTGACAAAACAGTAAAGTTACAGCCCCAGCCTGTTCAGACACTGGCTCCAGAGCCAGCATGGCTGAGCCTGAGCATATTTCTCCAGTAGAGCAAGGAAGCTCTGTTCCCTGCACCTCTGTCTCACACATGTACACACTTGTGTATGTTCCTTTTCTGAACTCCACTGAATCAAATGCACAAGTGTCTAAAAGTCCATTTATGAAAAAGTGCTAACTTTACAAACAAATCTAATTTCATGAATATTACAGATTTATGCAAATAATAGACAAATTGTAATAAAACAATAAAAATAAATACAGGAAATGAGCAACAACTTTTAAAATTTACATACTAAAATATCTAATAATAAAAAGGAACCCTCATGCATGATGTTGGGGGATGTTTAAGGGATTTATAAGAAACATTTTACAGAGATTATAAAAATCATTAAATAGAAGAAACAAAACTGTAATTGATATATCAGAAGAGAATGAAATAAGCCAATGGGAATGAAAAGGAGAATATCAGGAGGAGAGAACAAGTGGTAGAAATACTACACCATAAACCTGATACGTTTCACCAACAATGACTACATGTCATACACAAAGGACTCATATAAGAACAATGTAAAGCACTGTTTAAGATTTTACTGGAGCTGGCACTTATAAAACATTGACAATAAACCCTGATGTATGACAACTCAAATATATTTTTTTAATAAATTAGAGCCTCAAACTCAAGCAGGAACAAATCCATATAGCAAATACACACTGACTCTTACTCTTCTCACTCAGACAAAATACTCAAAATCCACATATTAAAAAAGCTATTTTTCAGCTTACAGATGTTTTAGTCCATAGTCAGGAGGTTCCAAGGCAGTGTTTCATGAGCAGAAGCATCTCAGAGGAGAGGCATGGCTGTAACTTTCCTGTTCTGTTACTCTGGAGAAGCTACAGTTTTCCCATGCATCATGGCATGGTAGGAAGAAGGCAGCAAGCAACAAGCCTACTTCCTCTCCCTCCCTTTATAGTCTATATAAGCTGTAAGCCTATTGGTAGGTGTTATACAGACGGAAGGCAGGGCTTCCAGTATCTAAACATGTTAATTCCTCTCAGGGAACTAATTTAGCACCATGCACTCTTAATCCTGGTATCACAAGGCTTAGAATAGTAAGCTTTTAGAGCTTTATGATACAAACAACCTGCTGCAGCATGGGTACCACAGGTTTGCCACCCCTGCTCTAGGTCCTGCCAGCTCTGAAAAGTCTCACCCATGACCACATGTCATCTGGACATAAGCCATAACCTAACTCAAAAACGTAAGGATGTCTAAAAATATGACAACAGTATAAAGAATACAGTTAACTGTGTGAGAAAGCAATGTGATTAGGAACAGAACAGAAAATGGGATTTCTAAACTGGACTTTAAGAAACATAAAAATCATGGGATGGAAGAAAAATGAAGACAGGCGTTCAGAGAGTAGAACTATAGGAATTGACATTAAATAGGTCAGTTTTTACCAAATAACTGCAAACTAACAGGACAGAAAAGGTATTATCATCATCCACCCATCCAATTATTTAAAAAAAGACACATTTTAAATATTTAGTGCCCACACCTTCCAGGAAAAGGGCAGGGTTCTGAACAACAGAGATAAGAACAAAGGAAAATCTCTGCCTTCAAAGAAACTCTTTAATCTGTTAAAAACTTCTCAACTGGGAAATGTAAACATTTTAGCAATGAGCTGTAATCTAGTTAGATGTATGTGAGCCCATGTACCTGACCACAAAGAGTAGGGAGCTGGAGAAAACTTCCCAAGTAGAAACAATGTGTGGGGCATGGGCCACTAGCTACTCAAGCAGTGGTAAGGAGACAAAAATAATGAAATATAAAAATAAAAAAAGAGGGGGAGGAGGGGGGAGTGGGTAGGGATATGGGTAAAAATGAGAATTAACTTGTGGCATATACTGGTACAAATTTCCCAATGTTATATGTGATTTTGAGATGTATATAAATTGTACCAATAAAGAATTCAATTAAAAAAATAAAATAAAAAAAGAAAGAACTTTGCAGCAGGAAATATCAAAGAATTGAGTATTTTGTTTCTCTGTAGATGAGCTAGGTATAAACACATGAAGTCAGAATACAAAGAAGCAAAAATAGTTCTCAAAACTCATGGTAATGGGCATTTAGATTTCATCCTAGAACCAATAATCATGGGAGCACTTCTGGTAAAAGGTTGAAACGAATAGCTATGTTTTCCAGAAAGCTCACTGATTCCAAAGAAAAAGTGCTACTGAAGATACAAATTTTATTCGGAAGACTGTTGGATAAATCCAGGGAAAAGTTGACCTTGAACTTGAAGAGAATCTGCAGTTAGTATATAAAGAATGAGACATCTAAGAAGATTCAAGAAATATAATCAATTGATACTTGTTGAATTGTAATTTGTTTAGCAATTCATGTTTAATTTCCAACTGCTACCTGATTTGCTTATAAAATATTTGCTTTCTCTTTCTTATCTAACAGCTAATTACACATTTTATGAGCTTTGTGCTTAAATATTTAAAATTTTTGAAATATAAAACTACTCCAGATTATGAGAATCAGTTTGGTATGACCTCATTTTACATAACCTAGTTAAATGTTTATTCATTAACGACATTTTTGGTTTTTTTATGTATTTCTATTTTCTCCTGGTCAATAAAACCAAGAAAGTAACAGAATTGAACTGTTTACAATATTATAGTAAATACACTTGATCTTACCCAAAAGGCTGAGAAGCGATGCACAATATTATAGTAAATAAACTTACATGAAATGTATCAAATGCAGGACTTTCATGTTATCATGACATATTTTTTGTAAAGTCCCCCAAAAGGGGCCTTTACGCAGACAGAACCTGTTGACTGTCAGGTTTAGGCCCTCAGCAAAGAAGTAAATCATACCAGGACTTCAAAAATGTTAGTAAGTACAGAAAAAAAGCATTAGGCATGTAGCACTTATTTTTCTGCTGCCTCTTTTTAAGTGGCCTAAATCTTGAGGTCATCTTTACGAGTTTATTAAAAAGTCCTATGAACATCTACAGGAAATAGAAAATATTCAAAGGGGTAGGGGAAAGTAATGAGGGGAAAGAATAACTATGATTTAAACAAAGGTAAAAGAAAGCATATGTATATCAGGGTGAGGGGCTATGAGGTGGGTAGGGATATGGGTAAAAATGAGAATTAACCCATGTCATATACTGGTACAAATTTTCTGGTCTTGGGTGTGATCGTGAGCTGGATATAAAATGTACCAATAAAGAATTCAATTAAAAAAGTCCTATGAACAAGAGTTGGTTCCCAATTTTTAATTAACCTTAATGTCTTGTTACTACTGACTGTTCTTTATGGAAAGCAAATCACAGTAATAATTCTTAAGTTAAAACTTGTTTGGCTGTTTCTAGAATCAACCTCTCAATGGTTCTGTTTCAGAAAATAAAGCTGTTTCCAAGTTTAAGGGTACTAGTTAGGTTACATGAAAGTGTTGACACCTGGCACAAATGTGATCCATGACAGGAATGATTCAATGCAAGAATCAAGTTAAAGGAAACTATAAACTAATACCACAGCATCATAAAGATAGAAAAATTCAATCCACCAAAAAGCTATATCACTCATTTATTTGTTCATTAATTCAACAAAACATTGTGGAATTACAAGGTGAAAACCCAAGGAGAATATAAAAATAGTTTCTCTAATAATCTCATCAAAGTATCATTAATTTAGATGAGTAATGGACATATGTGTAAGTGCCAAAAGAAGCTTGAAATTTGTCTTTTATCTTGAAATAAAAATGTTCAAGCCAAATTATGCAGCTTTCTGGATTCAGGGAAAGCAGAACACAAAGGTAAATGGGTCTGGAATGTTGGGAGACACTTAACCAGAATTTCAAGAGCCTCTTATTGGGTGTACTAGTCATTTCACTCATGTAGCAGCTGAATAGAAATGTCAGAACCTTGATGTCTGTGATTACAAATAAAGGGAAATAAAAATGTCTCAAAAACACAGTACTCTGTGGTTTAAAAGGCCAGCAAAATAAACTCCTCTCTTGAAGAACAGATAAACAATCTTTCTCTTATTAACCTTACAAATAAACAATTTTAGACCCCATCAGAAATTTCAGTTTTCAAAAAAGAAATACTAGGAACAGCTTATTCTACCAACCATTACGGTGGTCATACAAATGCAAACCCACTGATTCTTCCTCTCAGGCTTGCCACACCCTTCCTGCTTTCCAGTTTGCACAAATAATTAATGAGTTTTAGAGATTCTAATCCAGATGAGGACATGGGGATGTCTTACCTTTTCCTAATTTCTTATTTGTAAATTGATACATTTTATTTGTAAATGGATTACAGGAACAGCTAGATTTCTGGAGCACAGAGTGTACATTAATGGCAATAATGGTATTTTCCCCTTTAGTGTCTAAAAGTCACTCTGAAGTGAAAAATACGCATTCATATTTTTGAGGCCAAAAATTATGTATATATTAAAATATTCATTACTCTAAGTATAATGTGGCCATGTTGGTAAGTCTAAATATGGCACTTTGTAACAAACAAAAGAAAATCAGTATTACATGTAGTTCAGCAGAGTCAAAGCATCAAAATTATCAAAACCACATGCCAACATTTTGTATGCCCGATTTTATCAGTTATGGAACACAGACTTCTAAGCAGAGAATTTAAACAGTATAATCTATGTAAGAAATCAGGTTTTCTCCTATCGTCCACTCAAAATGTTGCCAATATTCAGCCACATTCTAAGAGTACTTTCTCATTAAAAGGACCTTCCAAAGGTTACCCAGAAAATCATCTGCCTCCTAAAATCACCTGAGAGATTTCTCTTACAAGTTTTGTAAATGTTTTATAAATTATTCTGACTTTAAACACACAATTCCTTTCATTTACCAAGTTCACCAGAATTAGTGTCTGGGTGGGATCTATTAAAAAACAATATTTCCTAGAGATCTTATAATTATTTTTATAATATCATTATGAAAATTATCTAGTTCACTCATAATACTTTTTGTGCAATAGTACAGAAAACGGGGTGTTGTGGTTTGTGTTTAAATTTCTTCCTACCAAAGTCTCATGTAGTCTTCTTCCAAGATAGCTGAATCTTCACTGTGTGATGCTGGGATCAAGGGCATGTGATTCTAAATCACTACATGTGAGTGAGTGATTTGGCAGCATCCTAATCCTGGTAGTCTGGATAAGATAAAAGGTGCAGAAAGACACTGTCCCACGTCACTTTACCTATGTATGCCATGCTGTTTCTCCTCTGCGATGCTTGTTTGCCATCCCTGCTTTGGAGCCAGCCAATTACAGACTGAATCCTCTACAAACTGAGCTAAATAAAACCTCACCCCTTTAACTCTGGGAATCCGGTATTTTGTAACCGCAATGGGAGGAAAAATAATAAGTGCAGGGGTTGACCAGGGTGCTCGGGCCTCCTCATACCCCTAGTTCAGGTCTTAAACAAGCTTCACACCAACTCCTTTGGGAAGCAACCCTGAGTTCTGCAGTTATCAAAGCTACTACTTCCCTTTCTAGATTGTCACAGTACTTTATGTTCTTTTTATAGTTTATATTCCCTTCTAGCTTTAATGCTGCAAATATGGTCTTAGAAGTATGCTAAATTATAAGAAGCTGTAGGCTTTCCATGTTTATCTTATATACCTCGCTTCTGTATATAGTATAGAATGCTCCTGATGCATATCATGATAAATGTTTGATACTGTACCTTGTACCTGCTTCTCTTATATAACTATGCTTCTCCAAGCAAACTGACTCAATGAGTTCTCTTAAAATACATAATGCTGTGTACCTTGACATTAGAGTAACAAACCATTTCATTATTGAAGCATAATTTTGATAGCTTCACCAGAAAAAAATACCAATTAATTAAATCACTCACCAAAAATACTCAAATACATCCTGAATATACTTAATAAAATCTATACCTAGCAGCTGGAGGCAAGACTAAATTATCCTTGAAAGACAGATCCAAATTAAACAGAACAACAAAAATACAGAGAGATTACTTACTTGTCGCCAAAAAACTTTCTCCAGAATTCAGCAGCATCTGCTTTAGTAATGCGGAAGTTATCCCCTTGGAACTGACCAGAGGGAAAGATTGCTTTGATTTCTGCCAGCATGTGACTGAAGATAAGGGATAGTTTTGTGAGCTTCCGCCTATAGACATAAGAAGAAAACACAAAGATCAAAATAAATATGTATGCACCTAAGTTTAATGGGAATCTACATTAAGACAAATAGAATCATGTATATAGCAAACTAGGTCTTGGTTATTGATCATGCATCTTTTTAATCATACTCATGAAAATGATGTTCAGAGAACATACTACACATTTAAATTCCTAATGAGCTTTAACTATTATTTATCCATGTGATAATTTTCATGAGCATGAACAACATAAATTATATAATTTCACTGAGCTCAATTTAATGGGAGAGATGAATGCTTAAAAATAAATGCAAAACAAAAAACAGTAAAATGACTTTCTACTTGGAAAAGTATAGAATGTTGTCATTAAAGAACAATCTAAAAGGATGAGTAGTTGTTTGAAAGATGAAAGAGCTAGAATTAAGGGAAGGGATGGAAGTTAAGGCCAAGAAAAGGTATTTCAGGCATTAGGAACTACATATAAAATGTTTATCAGTAGGGAACAGAATTACTGGTCTGTGCAATACTTGTGTTTGGCATGACTACTAGAACAAAAATAACAGGAAAAATGACGAGATAGGATCGTGGTTTGGATATGACATAAAAAGGCACCTGAAAAAAAGAGTAAAATGTCAAACACACTAATTACTCCTACTTAAAAATTGGATTTCCTGATAGCTTTAAAATAATTACATATCTGACTACACTATCAGGAGAATTCCTACATATTCCTCGTGTTAAGAAGTGTAAGAAATGGGAACAGATGTGGCTTAATGAAGACTAAGGATATTATGATACCTCTGCTGTAGAAGAAGTTATAATAGTATGGGAAAGTGGGTTAGAAAAGAAAATGCCATGAGTGGTGGCTCACAAGTATAATGCCAGCACTGGGGAGGCAGAGGCAGGAGGATTATTGTGAGTTCAAGGCTGGCCTGAGCTACAAAGTGAGGTCAGGGTCAGCCTGAACTACAAAGTAAGACCCTGACAAGAATGAGAAAGGTGGGGGGACAAAGAGAGAGACAGACAGACACAGAGAAAGACAGACAGAGAGACAGAGAGACAGAGACAAAGACAAAGACAGAGATGAGAGAAAGAGAGAGAAGAGGAAATGCAGCTATCCCTTTCATTTTTAACTTTCATGTTTCTTAGGATTCTGACATAGTTTAAAATGTTTTGCTTGCACAACAATACTATCATAATCATTCTATTATTTAAGTTTATAGTATTATGTTGATCAGTCATAAACTGTTCATTTTAGATTATAAACAAATACAACGCAAAAGCTTAGGAGTTTCAGGTTTAAATTGACCTTGCTTTTTTTTTTTTTTTGCAGTACCAGGGATCAAACTTGGGCCCTTGTGTGTCCAAGATTGGCATGATACCACTTGAGCTAAATCCCTAGCCCTGGCCTTGCTCTTTAATATTCACATTTACTCAGTCACCAGAACTCATTTTGTGTGTGTGTGTGTTTTGCAGGGTGAAACAGAGTTAAGTATTCTACGACAATGCAAATACACTAGAAAACTAGCACATAAAATTAATATATAAATCCACATAAAGTTTTAACATGTCACTGTCACTGAAAGTTGTAGCTCTGTACTGCATTTTTACTACCATATTTGTGTTTAATGACTCAACAAAAATACAGGTTTGGTGCTCAATATGTAGTAAGCAACTGTCCATATAGTCAATGAATGTCAATCTACCAGAAGTTCAGTTTTAGAAAAGACAGGTTACCTCCTATATATGATGAATACAAAATAAAGAGGGATATTCATTATTTTTAAAAAGTACAGAAAGTATGAAGAGAAAATAAGGTACAAATTATATAATTTTATTAAATACATCATTGTAAAAATGAAAATATTAGCTAATTCCATAACTTGTATTACCTATGAGATTATTTTTCAAAGGGGCTCAGAATTTAAACTTCATTTGAATGCCTACCATCATTTTCTCAGCCCCGACACAATTAAGCACAGCTCAGCCTAACCCAACAGTGATCAGTGGAAACTTTGATATTGGCCTGATCTTCTCATTTAAGTGAAACAGAAATAATAAAAGTGAAATAGGAAATAAAAAATGAACGAGTTCACTACACCAAAGAAAAGATCTGTGGCCAATATAAACTGTAATTTTTAAATTAGAGTTTAAGGAAAACAAAGTCACCTTATAAGATCTGCAGAGAATTTATTCCTATAATCAGGATAAAGTTACTTTTTCACCCAAGTTGGAATTGGTACATGCCAAAGAAAAAAGAAACACCAAGATGTTTCTAATTAGAGTGAGCCAACTGTTCCTTATTTTCTGATTTGGTTACTCTTAGTCTCTTTGTTTCTTTGTTCTTTAATTGTGTCCAAATGTTTTTCATTTTTTTGCTTGTTAGATCTAAGCCCAGGGATAGCCATTTTGGATATTTGATCGGGTGGTTATACAAAATGTGTATATAGTTACTTAGATCTTCTTGTTCCTACATCATATCTTCACATTTTTATTTCTTTTTTTTTGTTTTGCAAAAATTAAGACAATGAAAATGCATTTTTCCTTTAGTTTAAAAGAAATCCCACTCATTAAAAATATTTCAGTGCATCAGTTTCACATGATTTTTTCCAAAATATATCTGTATGTTATTTATGACATATTTCTTTTATATTTATACTCACACAAATATACACATTTATGTAGGTGATCCTAGAAATTTGTTATTGAATACAGTGGTTCACAGAGGTTATAATATACATTAGGATACTAAAAGAACTAACAAGTAAATCAATTATTTGCTGCCATTTAGATTTTTTTTTTTTTTTGAGACAGGGTCTCGCTTTGCAGTTCAGGCTGGCCCTGAGCTCACTATGTCGCCCAGGCAAGCCTTGAACTCAGCAATCCTCCTGTCTCTGCTTCCCATGTGCTGGGATTACAAGCATAAGCCACCACACCCGGCACTGTGGTATGTGGTATTGATTGCTGGTGGGCAAGGCAGGCGCTGGAACCACTGAGCTAAATCTCCGGCCTCCATTTTAGATTTCTTATCACAACAAATAACCTTTTTTTTCCTCAATCTTGTGATATATTTTGGTTTCTGCATTTTGATAGGATGTATGTGGTTTCTTTACTTGCCCACCCCTCTGTACTTTAGAAACCCATTTTAAATAAAGATTTCCAGTTTAAAAATAAAACATTATAATTATACCTAACTATATAGACATGGAAGAAAGCTAACAATTATACATGTTCTTTATAGATGAAATGCCTTTGACTATTGTGCAGTTTTTCCATGGTTAACCAATTTTCCCTAAACTCACCTGATTTCCCATCACATGAGAGATGACTATTTTAAAAAGGATTCAGTGCTTACTAATTAAAAATATGTCACTAAAACTTCCCTATATAAATGAAAAAATTCAAAATCTGTCCACAAAGATTCAATAATCTTAATTTCATCTTAATTCATGAAATTAGCACATATCATGGTACAAAATGACATGCAGATATTATACTGCAATGTGGAGAGGGAAGCATTCCTCATTACAGGCAACACAATTAGGTTATTTTAAATTTGAAAAGTTAATTTTAAAAAACAATCAATATTTGCTTGGAAGCCACCACCAGATATAAAACATACACAAAGAACATAATCAACTTATTGTAGATTGTGTGTGGCCCCTGCATTTTCTCCATTTGAGAACAGCTGTGTCACAAATCACTAAGGAAATAAAATGCTCATGATGAATTAAGGAAAAACTTTAAATGATACTTGATGTTAATGAGCTCCAAAGTTTTTAAGAATATACTTCACTTCTTTTTGAAGAATTGTGGGTTCATTTTTTATTCAGAAACTATTAATAATTCAATTCTCACATTTAAAAGCTAGAACATGCTCTCCTTAATCTTTACAAAATGAAACAAATTCAACATAAGAGAAAAATAGAATATAAAAATACAAACTGGCACTTAAGATAATATTCAAGTCCAGCAATAGAGTGATTTCCACTGTGTCTGTTATGTAGTGCCTACCAAGGAGGGTTTACAGAGTTATATCACAGTGTTTGACCTTGAGAACATTTTAAATCCCATGTGAGGAGATTAAGCTAATGTAAAGCTTGCTTTTCCGTTCTCCCTCATGAGAATGGTCTATTTTTAAGATGGGTCCAGACATTTCTAAATAAAACTAGACTGTTTGTTATTTCCCCTGATGCTTTAATGTTTTCAAAACCTGTTAGGGACGTGAAAAGAAATCTACTGAGCTATGGGTATCTCAGGAGTAGAGTGCTTACCTGGCAGAGTTCAGACTCCAACACTAGATGGGGGGAGAGGGAGGAAGAGGAGGGAAGGAGGGCTGGAGAAGCCAGGCCTGTGCTTAGTTAGTCTTGACTGAAATAAGCCACAGAACAATCTTCAGTCTATTCCACTGTACTTCTGAATACTGAACTACAAACTTAAAAAGGAATTTAGTCTACTAAGTCAGTTTAACACTGCAGAAGCAATGGCTGAGTTTTATTTTGACCACTACATGGTATCTTGACATCTTAGTTATTTTTCCCTTTGCTGAGACAAAATACTCAACACTCAAGTTTATTTACTTCGTTTGTAGAGGTTTCAGTCCCTGGCTCCAAGGCAGGGTGGCACGGCAGAGGGGGTGGCAGAGCAGGCAGGAGGCAGCGGCACAAGACAAGCGGCCACAGCACTGGACAAGGAGCACACGGGAGTGGCAATGGCAGCTCTCTTGCTCTCCCTTCTGTTTTACCCACTTCCATCCCTAACCCTCGCATCTCCCTGGGAACAATCTCCTCAGAACAGCCCTGAGCCAGCAGCACACAGCCACTTCCAAATAGCCCCACCCACGACTCTGGGGGACATTTAGACACACACAACTCTCGACCACACTATCTATTACAGGCAAGGGCTACTTCTTAAAATAACATCTGCTTATAAGTCAAATGTATCTACTTTATAAGATAAATAGCTAGAAGTGAACATTTACGAATGTCCTATTAAAATAATACAAATTGGAAATGATGAATGTTATATGCAAATTTTAATATCCTTAGTGGAGCTTCTAAAAGACATTCAAAATACATTCTACTTAATTTTTCAAGTATCTTGCATCAAAGAGTTTGGCACTGAAGTATGTCTGGGTTCATGTTCTTCTGTCTATAAATCTTGAACAAGTTACTTAACCTCTCGGAATGTTTCTTCATGTCCAAAAATTTTAAATAACAATGACTACCTCACTAAGGTGGGGATATTTTTGTGCTTTATTTTTTTCTTTTTCTGTGACGGAGTATGCCTTTGTAGTTCAGATGCCCTTGAACTCACTACATAGCCCAGCCTGGCCTCAACTTGCAGTGATCCTCCTGCCTCAGCATTCCTAGTGATGGAATTATAGGTGGGAGCCAGTCACTGCTGAGTGTGTGCTCCTCGCTGACTGCTTGTAAGCAATAAGGAATGTACATAAGAGCCTAACTCATGTAAGAAAAAGATCTCCTGAATAAATTTATTATTAATTCTGTGTACACCCTATTTGTGAGAAAGTACACAGAGCTACTAGAGTAATCTCTACTCCTTTTTGCACACAGCATTGTCATCCACCACTCTGATGACCATCTTGAGAATCAGTCTCACCTTGAGACATCAGGAATCATCGTCAGCTTTCATAACTGCAAAGAGCTGAGAACAGGCAGGACTCAAAATATCCAATCAGTCATTTACTCTACAAATTTTTATTGAATACCTTTTCATGCCAAACTTGACCCAGCCACTGATACAAAGATAAAATGACAGAATCTAATTAAAGAATTCACAAATCTCCCAAGATAAAAGAAAGCTGAGATAGAACTAGAGCAAGGTGATACTGAGAATGAGCATTTGTGAATCCTGTGGTGGTAAGTTCTAAAGATGATGAGCCCCCATTCTGGTAGCTACAGAAGATGAGAAGGTGAATGGGACCAGGTATTAGATGGTACCATGGGTGAATGAGGTCATTCATGGATATTCTGAAATATCCCGGGAAAATTCTTACTTTTCTTTTTTAACTCTACTTGAGCATTTTTATTTCAAAATCATTTTGGACAAAATCAAGGATGGTGTGATGGCCACTTGACTAGCATGGGAGCTGCCCAGGGGATAGTAAAGCATGTGTCTCTATGTCTGGATGGGTCACAGGGAAGTGACACTGGGACCCATGTCAGTACCCAGCCCCTCCTCCCTGGCACTACTGCATCCTAGCAATGAAAAGTTGGCTAATACAGATGGCTTTTGTTTTCTATTTATTCAGTAGGATATAGGTAAAAATTTTACTGAAACATTTTATTTTTTAAAAGATATTTTCATCAAGAATGTCTACTATTCCTAGGACCAAACTACCTTCTTACCTTTTTTCACACCATTTCTAATTTAACCTTAGCTATTGGAATATCCTTCTGCATTCTGTGACCCACTATTCGGGATTTTAAGCCATCCTTTCCTCCTCCTCTTCCTGCTCCTCCTCCTCAGATTCAATGTCCCTGTGCCTTAGTCTTTTACAACTTTCATTTGCACCAGTTTTATGTCAAAATATTGTTATCTTTTCCCTACCTCTTCCTGTATATGATCTACCAGGCTATTAAATGCTATGCCACTTTAAGTGCTACAAAACAGTTTTCCCTGAAGGGTGTATCTGGTTACTTTTCATATATATTGCATTTCACATCTACCATGTCACAAAGCCTAAACTAGTAACCACTTTCAACACATAGTAGATATCCAATAAACGTTCAATAATTTCTGAAGCCATTAGAATATTTTAAATATTCTAAATAAGAAACAATTTCCTATAGGTAATAGCAATATAAAGTTTGTAGAAACTCTAAGGCTTCAAGTTTCTAAATTTTGGGCTTTTTAAATAAAAGCTGCTCAAACAAAGCTGAAAATCTGGGGTTTAACTCTAATTCAGGGAAAAAATCATTTGCTTTGTGAGCTCTGAGATTTTTCCTTTGCCTGTCATTTTTTTTCTTTCTTCATATATGGAAAATCAGAGTATCAGTGAGACAAAGGAAACAAATTCTCTCTCTCATGTGTAGTTTGCAGAAACTCAAGCCAATGGAACAAATTTGCCATTGTTTCTAAAGAAGCACGAGACAGTTTCCCATCACACTAATTGTTACCAACAAGTTCCTTTCCATTTTGGGTTCTGGAAGTTTTCCTTATGGATGCCTTTATCACACTTCACTTGCTTCAATCTTGGCATTTTAGAATAAAGCGAGTGGAAAGAAAACTGAACAACGCAATGAGGAAAGAGATGGCTTACCTCTCAGATGCTACTTTGAGGAATCCTGACAGAAGAAGACTATAATCATCAAATTTACTCTATGTATTCCCTAAGGCTAAAATTACCTTTGTTCAAATGGTTGCCCTACTATAACCATACCAAGAAAAAAGTACAAATTTACCAGAAAATTCTCATTCAATTCAGGCATAATGTGATATGGAATCACTAATATAATACTAGGGGTGGGTTTAATAACAGTGTGAAGTAAAAAGAGTAGGGTAATAAATTGTATGCCCAGTAAAGCCAACTTAATAGATACTTGGCTCTATGAAAAGGGTAAATATCAAGTTGTGGAAACTTTGAGAATCGAAAAAAAAATATTGAATATACAAAAAAGCATTAATAGTAATATCTGACTAGCTAATTTATTTTAAATATATTTTCTCTTTATTCTTTACTTCAACATGAAACAAAAATACCATTGAAAAATATTTTCACTGATTTTCATGTGTGAACAGATTTGGAGACCCAGGGCAGTATCCTCCATTCTCTGAAAGGCCCCACAAGCAGTCATGCTGTTTCAACTTGCAAATCACAAAGCCATGTCTGCTTGCAGACACTGAAACACCCACAAAACCACTAATCCCAACTTTCTAAAGAGTTCTGTATCAGGTTTTTCCCCCCTAAAACTTTCACAAGAAGCATACAGGTACTGTTCCTAATCCATCCCCTAAAAGAGGTCTCTTCATTTGATATTTTTAAAATATAAAGGAAAGAATATAAAAGACAAAAAACCTGAGAGTCTAAGAACTGTTCAAACAGGATGAAGAGTATGGATCCTAAAGTCAAAGCAATGACTTGTTCTCCAACCACTGTAACTATCTTCTAAAAAGTGCAAATCAAATTAAATTATTCTGAGGAACAAAAAAGACTCTGAAACTTTGATAAACTACCATATTTTATGCCTTTTGTCATACAGTGACACAAAAGAAATGCATGTCCAGATGATTCTACTTGTCCTGTTTTCCTTCAATTTATGCGATGCCTGGTAACAGTTCAAGAGAAGGCAACTAATTTAGACGTGATGGCCTCACAGACATATGCTGCTAGACTGTTTCCTTTCCTTTTTGTTTTCCAAAGTGAAAAAAAGAGTAAAGAAATCATAGTAAAATATGGCTGTAATAATCCACTAGCTTTTCAGTACAGTTTCTAAAATTCTTAGATGTTTGAATTAAACAGAAGATGCATTAGTTCTTAAAAAAAAAAGACAAGACTTTCTTAAACTGGCAAAAATTACAGTGGATGTAGTTTGTTAGGCAAGTAATGGTAGGATTTTCTTAGATAAGTGTGTTCTCAAATTCTACTAACAAGCTCAGTGCAGAAATACTAGGATATAATGAAGACAAACATGCCATTGGCAACCTTGGCTTCCAGATATGGGTCCTCTATAAATGGAGGGGGTTGTGGGACATAAATTGTAAGGCCCTAAATCATTTGACAGGGCTATCAGCTCTTACTCTGGTTAGCATAATGTTACCACGTACCTGTTACACCATCAAGTCCATATGTAGTGGCAAAACTTGTGCACCTATTTCACAATTTGTAGCTAATATCAAAGTACAACACACTATATCATGTTTTCAACTTACAAACTGTCCCTGGTATGTCTTAGACTGCAGAAATTCTGAAATCAGGCTACCAAATATCTAATATAGAAAACTGAAATTAGAGTAAATACAAAAATTTTTATTGGTATATTTGGAAGCATTGATTTTATTTTGTTCTTTACCATCACAGGCATATTTTTCTGTTTTCAACAAAGAAAAGCTGATGAAAAACATTGCCTCTCAAAGAAAACTGCAAAGCAGCAGAAATAACAAAAACTATTCATGTTAATGAATAGTAAACAGTAGAATACTGAAACAATATAAAAAATGTAAACTACAGCAGAACAAAATATGCCTACTGGAACATTTTGGTTCATAATGTTGATTTTACTTATTTGTTCTTGGTGAGAAAACATACTAATATATATAGTTAACACAGGTTGCTACCTGCTCATAGAATATTACCTATCATCTGACTCAGTGATTCAACAAGATCCAAATTTGGAAAATCTGTTATTTTTACTACATGATGGCTGCTCAGTAATATGGGCTGAATACCTTTATGATCTTTGTCTGACTGCAAAAGGAAAAAGTCCCCACATCAATAAAACAAACCATCATCAGATATTGGTCTTGGAATGGAAAAACAGACAGGGTTCATCTGCCAACACCACTGATGACTGAGTGTTACAATGTTTACAGAGCACCAGTCTAAAAATCAAAAGTGTACCTTACTTCAGGCTTAAAAAACTTAGTAAATACATGATCACCGATTTAACCTAAGACTTGATTTCCTCACCTTTAATGTATAAATTACACAGTATTTAGTATATGAGAAAAGTTTATATAAATATGTCAACAGGGAACTACCAATTAAATTACACTGAAATTCCTCCTCACTGCAATGAGACTGATTATCATTAGGAATATAAAATACAATGAATGCTAGTGAGGAACTCTTGTACACTGTCAATGGAAATGCAAATTAATACAGCCATTATGGAAGTAGGCATGGTAGCTACTCACAAAACTTAGAACTACTATTTGACCTAGCTCTACCACACTTCAGTATATTCTTGAAAGAATTAAAATTGGCATGGAGAAATACCTGCATAGCCATGCTTTCTATAGTGCAGTTCACAAGTGATAATCCAGAGAAGCAGCCTAGGTTTCCATCACTAGATTAACTGATGAAGAAAATGTGATTATATCTATGTCTGTATCTATGACATAGCCTTAAGAATAAAATTACATCATTTGGATTGAACCAAAGACTATTATGCTAAGTGAAATAAACCATGCTCCGAAGGTCAAATACGGCGTGTTTCCTCTAAAATGAGGGATTGAGAGGGAAAACACAGGGAGCAAATGACATGAAAGTAGGAGGGGCACTATTAGAGATGAGTGAGGAAATGAGGAAACAAAAGGGCTTTAAAGGGATGAATGGGGAGAATGATGAAAAATTCATGTGTTGCCGGGTGTGGTGGCTCATGCCTGTAATCCCAGCACTCGGGAGGCAGAGGCAGGAGGATTGCTGAGTTCGAGGCTTGCCTGGGCTACATAGTGAGCTCAGGGCCAGCCTGAACTGCAAAGCGAGACCCTGTCTCAAAAAAAAAAAAAAAATTCATGTGTTAAAAGAACACCCTCTAGACCATACAACTAACATGCACTAATAAAAAAAAAGTTTTCTGCCCCTCTAGTGTTCAATCGTGATGACTATTATTGAATCTGTGAAGAATCATTCATTGGTGATGTTTCCCTAGGCTTGCAATCAGATTAAAACAAACTTCTAAAGCAAGTTTCTCATAATGCTGGCCAAAAAAAACCCAAAACAACAAGATGTCTAAAAAGATTATTATTCTCAGCGTAGGATGACATCTAACTTCCCTCCTCTTCAATGCGGAATAACCTTGGACTTATTCTGATCAACAAAATAATGATAACTGTAATGGTAGCAAGAGCTGAATGACTCCATGGGACTAGCAACTATGCAGTTCTGCCCCTGAATCTTTGACAGCGCTCTCAGATTTGGCTACAGAGTTGTGAAGAAGCCCAAGTAAACCTCAGCTGCACCACAGCATTAATTCCAAGCACTGAGGATACTGGACTGACCAGCTCAATTAGCATCACCACTAGCACCACAGGAAGCAGGAGAATCATCTAGCCAACCACAAAACCATGCAAACAGCAACTATTAATTCATGCTAAGTTTGGGGTGGTTTGCTATTAAAAACTGACACATAGGTGAGCTCAGGGCCAGCCTGAACTACAAAGCGAGACCCTCAAAAAAAAAAAAAAGCTGGGTGTGGTGGCTCACACCTGTAATCCCAGCACTCAGGAGACAGAGACAGGAGGATTGCTGAATTTGAGAGTTGCCTGGACTACATAATTAGCTCAGGGCCAGCCTGAACTACAAAGTGAGACCCTGTCTCAAAAACAAAACAAACAAACAAAAAAAAACTGACACATAGGAAGCATTTGATAGATTTTAATTGCTATGATAATATCTCTTATGGGAAGTGCTTGGGATCAGAAGCATTTCAGTTTTGGGGCCCAAGTCTAAACATGAAATTCACATTTATATTTCATAAATACCTTATATACATAGCCCATAGGTAATTTTATACAGTATTTTTAGTAATTCTGTGTATAAAACAAACTTTCAAAATGTGGAATTATTTTTACATGTGGCAAAATGTCAAGGCTCAAAGAAATTCAGATTTTGAGTTTTCAGATTATGGATCTTCACCCCGTATGCTACCAGTGCTAACAAGTGCACAGTTCCAAAACTTCCGGTAGATGCCTGAACCGTTGGTCTAAATACACTACTTTTTTTCCCCTTAAATTGGAAACTTTCAGCTTTTCACAAAAAGGAAGTATTTTACAGCTCTCTTTGCATATTCAAGTTGTAGGCAGCAGTGTTCTTGTACTTTAAGGGCATTATGAAGTAAAATAAAAATTTCTAGGACTGTAACACCACAACAGCTGACCGACAACTGAGATGGCAGCTGAGTGTGTGAGGGCAGGCAGCACAGGCAGCCCCGCACCTGCTCAGAAGGATAGTTCACACGCTGGTCCACACGGAGGGAAGAGATGACGTCGTACCTGTTACCGGGCAGAACCTCTTACAATTTAGGAACTATTTGGGGAAGGTCTTCCTTAGTTTTCAGGCTGCAGTTAACTGCAGGTTCCTGAAATCATGGAAAGAGTGTAAGGGGTGGGTGTTTATTTTTAACAACATAATAGGAGATGGGCCATAGAAAGGATAGAGTTCTCTCCTCCATGCAAATAAATAAGGAAATAGCCTGTGGAAAAAGTATCTATTTTAACATTTATTCTCATAGAATTATTATTTCTAAAATCAATCAACTAAAAGAAATAAAAGAAATCTGGACTATTCTGATTGAAAACCAGCCTACCCAGATTTCAGTCAGAAGAAATTCACTGCAATTAATTTAAACCTTATTTACTTACATAAACATAATGAACTGACCGGTGAAAATATCATTAAGCTAATCCACTGGCTTTTGATGACATAACAGTAGACCTAATTTCTACATGTCCTAAGTGGTCAAAGGCAGAGAACCTCCTGACATTCCACGCAAGTAAAGTGTAAACAAAGACACAGTATGTTTATAGACTTATGGCCAATCTTTTAATTGAGCTGCCATTTAAATCATGTCTTTCCTGAAAACAATTTAATGTAACTAGACTTAATGGGGTTCTAGATAAGATATCATCCTGGATGTTGGGCTGTCTAATTCTCCTCAGAAAAGTCTCTGTTTAAAAGCCAAGACTATTAATAAGCCATGACTTACTGATAATAAAGACAAACGTTTCACATTTCTTTGGGTTCCCAGTTGTACCTGAACCATCTTCACAATAATTTTGAGAAGACATTTTAAAATACTGCTGAACAACCAGTTGTGGTGGCTCCTGCCTGTAATCCTAGCACTCAGGAGGCAGAGGCAGGAGGATTGCTGAGTTCGAGGCTTGTCTGGGTTACACAGTGAGCTCAGGGATAGTCTGAAATATAACGCGAGACCCTGGTCTCAAAAAAAAAAAAAAGTTCACTAAAATACTGCTGAACAGATCACTATACCTGTCTAAGCATGTAAAAAGAAAAAAAAGCTTTTAGGGAAATGATTATTCAAAAGATGCACTGCTGTACTCAATTCTTACTGAATTTAATTTATAGCCTAACCATGAAAATCAATCATTATTTCATCTCTGGAGGTGTCATCCATTTAAAATTCAACAGAAATAAGACTATCAGAATATTTTAGAAGAAATAAATAATTTTAATACTTCAGTTAAACAGTATCAAGGAAGGTTTCTGTGCCAATTTATAAAAATTGTATTTTTGGCTTAGTTATTTCCCCATTAGTCATTTCTGAAAGAATTAAATATTAGAGAAAAAAAGAAGACTATGAAAATTCAAAGACAGGATGAAAAACAGCATTTGTTCATCACACATTTTCCTGCGTATCTTACCCCTGAGCACCTGGCAGCTCATCTAAAACCTTAGCCTGCTTTCAAGATTGTCCTTTTCCCTTGGTTTCAAAATGGCCCTGCACCCATGTAAAATTATTGTCTACTGTATGAAAGTCCACTAAGAGGAATTTTATTCACTTAATAATAGTTTTTAAAGATGTGTCACGCCCTACCACTACACTATGCAACAGAAAGAGAAGGTAAAGTGCAGTTTATTCCCTACTATCATATTTAGACAGAAAAAACAATGCTGTGTTAGTGGTTAAGAAGGTACACTTGGGATGCTTCCAGAACACAGGAACTGGAGGGAAAAGGTCTCATCTCCAGATGCCCTCTAGAAACCGCTGACAAAGGCCACGTGAGGCAAAGAGCACAGTGGTGTAAATTGAGGGCCCTGCAGATTAACGCATGTCACATGCCGGTGCAGCCCAGGATGATGAGAGGACAAAGGCAAGGCCAGAGTGGGGGCACTCGGGGAGGGTCTGAGGAAGGGCAAGATCATGTCACTGTATGTCCCCACCTCGTGCCCTCAGGGCTCCCATGTCACCTGAGAGGTAGGCACCTATTTCATTTAGGCTCCTCCTGGACGCAGAGGTCTCAGGATGCTACCAGGTCCCCCCTGGGGAAGACTGGATGGCAGGAAAGGGCCAGGGAGAGTGGAGGGGAGGAAGCTGGAAAAGAAACCCACTGTTAATCAAATATACCACAAAGTATAATTGAATCATTGGGGATCCTTAGATCTGGAATCAAATTAAAAAGCTTTGTTGAAACTTTTCCATTGTTAGGTAATAAAATTACAAGTGTTTTGTCCCTGTGTCCTTTGTAGAATATAATCTAGATTTTAAAACAGAAAAAAAGCAAAAGAAAACAGGAGTACTCTGAAAGGAATGCACCAGAAGCCCAGATCTTGGAAGCAGATGTTGTGCTCCAGCAGGTCGGACCCTGCAGTGGAGCCATATGGAGCCAGCACAGGACCGCGCCGCCGCCAGGGCACTCCTGTGAGGAGCGGTCTCCACTTGCAACACCGCAGCCACTCCCTCTCAGGGGAACAGGAGGCACCAGATAAACGCTGAGTATAGTAAAGAAATGGCTGAACCTGACTGACCGTATCCAAACACACATAATTAACACCAAACCAAATACCATGTTGACATCTGACATCATATTAACTAATTCCCTGGTCAGGGAGATTCCGGGGAAGGCCTAAGAATAAACTTGATTGATTTCATGGGATATACTGCCATTTTTTTTTAATGGACTGTAGCTCAGCATTACAGTTTTCCATTAAACTTTATGGAGCATGGATATGCTGCCTGTGTCAAAATCTGTCACAAAAATCTTTGCGCAAACAGCTCTTTGGCATCACACGTGTGGACACAACAAAACAAAGGAGGAGTTGTCTGTAAACAGCAAGGGTAACCTAGAAGGAATGATTTCAGGCCAGAATGAATTGCTAGTATGCTGATGGTAGATTTAATTTGGATCTCATTAATGCCTATTATTTATCACTGTTCCTCCCATTGTATAGCTAAATATCTAATCACTGAATAATAAATAGCATTTTCTTCAGTATGAATAACATTTTTATAATGAAGGGTAAAGAAGGAAAAACTACACAGAAGTATAAGCAAAAGTGTTAACTTAAGTGTGTAACAATTATATTCAAACATTGGTCTTCAGGTTAGCAGCATTTAAAGCTCCTCACGTCAGAGCTTTAAAAATCCAGAATCTCGGGCCAGAGGATTAGATCATCGTTTCTGGTGCCTGCCTCGCAAGCACAAGGTCCTGAGGTTGATCCCCCGTAACCACATACAATGCTGGGCGTGGAGACTCACACCCACCAGCAATCAATACCACATACTACAGTGCCGGGTGTGGTGGCTCACGCCTGTAATTCCAACACTCGGGAGGCAGAGACAGGAGGATTGCTGAGTTCGCGGCGGCTTGCCTGGGCTACATAGTGAGCTCAGAGCCAGCCTGAATTACAAAGCAAGACCCTGTCAAAAAAAAAAAAAAATCCAGAATCTCAGGTGCAACACTAGAGCTACTGAATTATATAATATGTGCTTTAATAAGACACCCAGGCGGTTTGTGGGCAAGTTTAATGTTCCACAGGAACCTTTCATTTCCATTGCTCTTCCTCTAAAACAAACTGCATCTGAAAAGAGTCTTGAGATTTAAGGACTTTTCATAGAGACTATATGATTGTCCCAAACCTAATACCTATCATAGGTCCTCCCACGATGCTCCAATTTGCTGGGAGACTGCTAAAGTCCCTAGCGCATGGGTTGTGACTGCTGTAGAGTTATCTAGTTTCTCTTCCAGGTAAAAGCCAAGGCAGCACCCGTCATCCCTCTTGCTCAATATCCCTAAAGACCTCGCTCCTAGTCCTTCAAAGCCAAGTCTTAGGACAGTTTGTATTTTTCACTTTCATAATTATTGGATTCAGACAAATAATGCCCTCATCACCACACCCAAGTTTATCCCTACATTTCTGTCCTGGGAGAAAAATTAAACTCCTGAGATAGGTTAGCATAATGCCAGAGGTCAGAGAGAGGAGTACTGTTTCCCTGCTTCCTCTTACTACAGGAAATACAAGATGAAGGCCTTTATCCTGTGAGAGAACAAAAGCAAGCTATCTATCTGCTAGGTCTACTTCTGTCCTTAAGTTCAGGAAAGGAAAAAAAAAAGAGATAAGATGTGATGACAGGGAAATAAAAACTATCTTTTTCAAATGCACCACTGAGGTCTTTTCTCCCCTAGACCTGATTCTTCCCACTGCTAAGCATCTCCTTCTAACTTAATAATTAAAGAGCAGTCAAGGGCCTGGTTGCTCGCTCTACCAGCATAAATACTCTTACAAGATGTCAATCAAGCTCTGTCTTATTCTGTCCTGAGAATCCCTAATCAAGGGAAATACAGTGGCGCAGCTTGGGGCAGGGTGATGATCACAAAACCACAGGGTAAAAGAAGCCAGCAAGGGGGCGAGTTGGAAAGTAGCAGCTGAGAACCCTCAGGGAGATGCTGCTGCATTCCGGCACCTGGGAGAGGGAAAGAGAAGGGTAGGAGAACACAATCTTGGCAGAGCTGGCTTAGGGCAGTAAATTAAGGGCAAAAATAACCTAAGGTCTGAAAATCTACTGTGCAGAGAAGCCAGCCTTCAGAATGGCTGCAATGACAGAGGAAGGTGTTCTACAGACCACTGGATTCCATGCTTTCTTCAAAGGACTCTGAAATGTTTAGCAATAAAAGTAAAGAAAACTGCCAGGGGACTCCTATTATTTCACCAAAAAAAACATTAATATAAAATCTGTGATTTACTTGTCACTAAAGAAACAAGAATAAGGACATAAACATCAGGGAAAAATTGTATTTTAATGTATAAATTTAAATTCATGGACAACTCACTAAAACTAACTTATCACTTCCAGTTCCAAGTCAGAGACTGAGAGAATCTGGCAGTGTTCCACCTTGTAACACCTCCTGTGAACCCAGCACACAGCAACTGAAGTAGGAGGATCATGAGTTCAAGGCCAGACTAACCAATTCAAGGACTTAGTGAAATCCCTCTCAAAACAAACAAACAAAAAATAGGAAAATAAAGGGCTCAGCTACAGCTCAACATGAAGGCTCAATCCCCAATACGAAGAGGTTGGATACACCTAGCAGTACTTTCCTAGCCTGTAATTCCAGGGGAGGAATCCAGGAAGGTCAAAACATGAGCTTTGATGAGGTGGTTTTTCTATAAAATGGAGTATTACTCTGCCATAAAGAATGACAAGTTTCATTCATTTATGTACAAATGGATACACCTTGAGGACAAACTAATAAGTGGAATAAATAAATCCCAGATATGTAAATACCATATCTTTTCTCTGGTATGAGAATCTGTAGATGTAAATGAGTTCTAAAACATAGGATAGATTTTATAAAATAGGAAATATTCAAAGGGAATGTGGTAGGGGAACATATTAAGGGGAAAGAATAAATATGATTTGGAAAGAAAAAGAAATAGCACATATATAAGGGGTGGAGGGTTGTGGGTGGGTAAGCATATGGGTAAAAATGAGAATCAACTTGTGTCATATACTGGTACAAAGTCTCGTGTTGAGTGTGACTGTGAGCTGTATATAAAATGAAGAAATAAAGAATTCAATTTGAAAAAGACCCAGAATGTGATAAAGAAGTTTGTACCAAAACAATTAAATATGATCTGTTAACATTAACTACTTTTTGTTTACCTATAAAGATTAATTTATTTTTTGCAACTCTATAAAACTAGCCTGTTAAAAACTGAAAAAGCCTGAGGAAAATGGATTACAATATATCCGGATAACAATGGAAATAAAACCAGACAATGATTCCCACCACTGCAAGTTCACCACAAAATAAACTATAGTTTTGTAGATAAAATTCCAAATTATCAAATTATTTGACTAGTAAAATTTACTACTTTAATTTTGACTAGTCTCAAACTATTTGACAATTGTTACCATGCAAAGAAAGAAAAATCATTTTCACGTCTCATATGAATTAGCCTATTAAGAGTCATGCTTGACTGCTAAAAATCTGCACATTTCTCCATGTCCAATATTATTTATTATAAAAATGATGCAATCAGACATTAGATCTTTTGGGTAATCTTGTTCTTCCAGAGTGAACGGATATTTGCAAGAGCATTTCTACAATATTTTTTTGGATATTTCAAAATAGTAACAGAATTGTAGACAAAGAACATCTTAGAAATCATGTATTTCTTGCAAAGTAAAACACAAGATTCATCTTACACCAGAAAGAATGGCAATCATCTAGAAGACAAAGATAACAAACACTAGTGTGGCAGGAGTGAAGGAGGAGCCCTCCTACACTGTGAGTAGGAAAGTCAAGTAGCACAACCATTATGGCAATCAGTATGGAGAGGTATTAAAGAACTAAAGCAAGAAATTCCATAAGATCCAGCTATTCCCCTTCTGGGTATCTTCCAAAAATAGCGGAAGACATCACATTATAGTGGTACAGTGATACCAAAGTCTATGGAAGTACAATTTTTACCTAATAGCTTAGTCTTAGAAGCAGCCTGTGTGCCTACCAAGAGATGAATGGAAGGACAATACATCTATTCGTAACAGAATACTACTGGGCTATGAAGGAGGACAGATTGAAGGTATTTATAGGTGCACTTGGAAAATAAAATTGAGTGAAATAAATCAGACACACAAGCTTAAGCATCGTATATTATCTCTCATTTGAATAATTCAAAGTTTAAACAAAGCAAAATAAAGAATGACTAGAAAGAAAAGATCCCTTGTAAATGGGAAGGGGACTAAAAAGACTGAGCGTCAGAGAAGGGAAGGGGAAATAAGACTTAAGATATGCAAATACCTATGGGCTGTAAACATTGCATGTTATAAATATAAGCTAAGAATAGGAATAGGAATGGAAGTGAAAGGAATAAAGGAGGTTTAGAGACTGAGGGAGGAAGGTGAGTGGGAAGAAGGGGACTGACAGAAGAAACAAGCTATATTATGTATACACACCTCTTACCCAAGATGAATCTAAATGTCATGTATGACAAACACGTACTAATAGAATTAAAATTATAAAAATTACAAAATAAACCATGTATTATTTCCATCTTCACAACTCTAGAGTTGGAGTTGAAAACTCAAAGAGGTTGTAGGGCCCCATGTCAATGGCCAGCTAAAGGCTGGATTTAGTCTTTAAACTGCTAGTTATAATGAAATTATTAAGTCCCATCCTTTGCCCTCTGAGATAAATATGCAATATTTTCTCAATGGCTAATCATTTAATAAGCCATAACTCACTTTTAAATGACCTAAATGTTAACAGATACCATATAATTATATAAAATACATTCAAAATATATGCATATGAAATGTGTGAAGCATATGGTAAATGTTTAAGTTTTTAAAAAATTTACAGTAAAAACATATTGCTATTAATCCCTTGCACATGGAACACAATTATCCCATCCTTCTTGCCACTTTCTGAGGCAGCTGTGGGAATCTTCTTTCATGAGTGTCTTTAGCTTGGCAGTGACAACTGCCTTGAGGTCTTAAACCAATTGAAAATGTTTACCTTTCATGGTCATTTCAACTTCGAGGAAGTCACACAGTGCCAGATCCAGTTCATGAGGTGAACGAGGACACAGCATAATGTTTTACAACCCTGCCTTCCGGATGACATTTGGCAATGAAAGATCACACCTCAAAAAGACACTAACAAAAGAGCACTTCCAGAAGTACTTCAGAAAGCGGCAGAAATGAGGAAATATATTCTCTGTAAGTCATGAAAGATGTTTGGCAATGGCCTAATGGGAAACCTCCTTTATATTCATAATTTTTCAGAAACTTAAACATTCACCATATTTTTGAGCATACTGCATATGTGTGTGGATATATATATATATATATATATATATATATATATTCTACCATAATATATACATACTCCAAAATTCACCAGTCTTACTTTTAAGCTTTATTTCTATCAAATATGTGTGAATATATTCACTAACACATATGTCCAAGAACTTTGTATAAACTTTGCTTATGACAAATGTGTACCAATAGGACAAAGACAAGGCTAGGGATAGACATCAGTGGTACAGCATTTTCCTACAATGGTATGGTCTTAGTTTCAATCCCTAGTACCACAAAAAAATGAAAAGGAACAGATAAACTGTGAAATACTTACAAGACATAATGCTAAGCAGTAATGAAAATGCCAAACTGTGCTGTACACTAATTAGAATGGTTCTCATACTCATAATGCTGAGTAAAATAAACCAGACACAAAAGTGTATAGCATGTGAGTAGATATAAAGGG
This sequence comes from Thryonomys swinderianus, assembly GCA_004025085.1. Taxonomy (NCBI): domain Eukaryota; kingdom Metazoa; phylum Chordata; class Mammalia; order Rodentia; family Thryonomyidae; genus Thryonomys; species Thryonomys swinderianus. The sequence continues at coordinate 7,479 of PVIC010005966.1, read as the reverse complement.
CATGCATGCATGTGCATATCCAGGTATAAAATGTATGTATTTTCTCCCTTCTGAGAAAAGACTTCCTTTCAACACTTCTTTGAAACACAAGTTTATGACCTTCAGAGACAGTCCTCCCTGGCTGCTACTCCACTAAAACTTGCTCCTTAGAGCTAAATATTAAACTGATACAATTTTACATTTAGCCAATGTTCATGAACTGAGAGTAACATCTGAAAGAAGGTAGGTTCTTTATCCCCTCAAGTTATGCCTAACATAATGAGTTGTTCTAAAAAAAAAAAAAATACATCTTCCTTCATGGAAAAATTCCACTTCATATAATAAACTCTAGGTTCCAGTAAAAATGCTTTTTAATTTATGGCATACAAATGCAAAGCATGTAGATAAAATTAGGCCTAATTCGATTTAGCTTTGTGATTTGATTCTGGTGTCAGGAGGACCTCGCTTCCATGAGGATCTCCTTTATTTCTTTACCATGGGCACCCCAAACTCCACATCTCAGCAGAAAGAAGAGTGCACAGCAGAAGCTCCTCATTTTTATCCATCTGACCATGCTCAAGAGCAGGACAGTCCCTGGGTGCAAACCTGCTTGAGGTGGCAGGACCCCATCGGCTAATGACTGAGTGGCACCCAGCTGCCACCCCAACTCAACCTGGTCATCCAGCTTTTAAAAATGAGGCACTAATTTGCTCTTAAAAAGAGACGAGCTCATTTCTAGCAAATTGTACAGCCTCTTTTTAAGAAATGCTACACTAAAATTGTCACACTGAACAGACATAAGATCTAATTTATTAAACTTTTTTTTCAAAAAGTAGACTTGTAAAATAAAGCATGCAGACCCCATAGGGCTTATTCCTTTTTTATTTTTTAAAATAAAATAAAAACAGTAAATAAAGTTTCTCGATTTTGTTTTGTCTCAAAAATAAGATGGAAATACTTAACTGATTTCTTTCCATGTTTCATTAAAATGATTTACACTTTGTAAAGATCTTAACATTGGGACTGTTACATTGTAATTGCTCATGAAACTATATAGCCTTACACAAAGCTTTTTCATCTACTTTTAGAAATCATTCACAAAAACATCTGACCCTGCAGACCACAATAAAAATGGAAGTATCATCAGAGATCAAATTATTTAAGGTGATAGCAGTGGGAATGGAGAGTTAAGTCTTTTTTTTCCTTTTCTTTTCTTCCCACATCTTTATGCAGACCAGATGTTAAAGATTGAGACTAGGAGTGAGAAATAGACTTCCTCTTTTAAGACCCAAGAAATACTTGCTTCTTCCTCTTTAATGCTTATTTTGAAGGGCAAGAGTTTATGCAAACACCTCATTTCAAATGAAAAGCTGTAGTCTCATGTTAAACACTCCTAACTGCCTGCTGGCCCACACTTGTGAGAGGGGAACCAGGCACTTGGGGAAGGTGCTGAGGGGGTTTTAGATGGTCAGACCTCACAAAGCCACGTTGATCAGAACAGCAAGAGTCTCATCCCTTTTAATGGAAACATCAATACTGACAAAAGACAAGAGATCGCAGAAGTGATAACCACACATGAATCTTTTAAAATGTCTACATAGAAAAAAATTGTAAGAAAAAGGGAAATGGAGGAAGAATGGTAACAGGAGATAGGAACACATGACACATAATGAGAAGGAACAGAAGATCCATCTGCAATTAAGAAAACAGAAAAAAGAGCATACGAGAGACATTAACAAAAGAAATATATTTGAAATGACAAGAGTACTTTATGCAGAAGTTATGTAAGAGGACTTTAAGCATGGGAAAAATACCTTCTGGCAGTTTTAATTTTTATTATTAGTGGGATGAGAATGCAGCTCAACAGTAGAACACATGCTTAGTGTATACAAGGTTCTCAGTTCAAAATCTAGTGCCAAGAGTAAATAGGCATCATTAAAATAAATGGGCATACTAAGATAAACATAAGACAACAATTGTCATGATATTATTTTTATATGCAAAGTAGTCTCATCTACAATTGAAAGACCAGTATAACAACAGGCATTTCAGAAAATATGTTTTAAACATTCATGTTTGAAAAATGAAGTAAACATAATATTAAAGAATATTTTACTAGCCAGTAAGATTGGACTACATAGCATTTTCAGTTGGTGTCTATTCCAATCACATTTACCCCTACACACTCTCAAGGCAGAATACACATGGCCATTGTTATAACTGATAAACCTATTCCAAGAAAGACCCCAAGTCTGCAAAATATACATATATTCAGATTTTAAAAGAAATATGCTATGCAGTAATATCTTAAAGTCTGAACATGACACTTGTGTTCCCATGTGCTACAGATCCACAGTTTTTAAAAAACATGTTCCCAAAGATATTACTTCTACAGAAGAGAGAAACAGAGCAGTTTTCCACGATACAAATCACAAGGTACTAACAATAAAAAAGGTAAATCTCATAAAATGCCTTTCCTGCTTAGGGCCAGCCTGAGCTACAAGTGAGACCCTGTCTCAAGGAAAAAAAAAAATTCCTTTCCTTTTCGTTTTCAGAGGATAGCTACTTAACACCATTACCATTCATGGATGAATAAACAGTTGTAGTGCAGACAAATATTTGTGGAAAAAATTACAGAGTAAGTACAAATTCCTCCGAACCTGTCAGAAGGTGGCAGAGTCTACTCTTCTCCCAGGTATCAGAGATTCCTGTAGACCCAGATGCAGAGGCTGGGAAGGCGCTTTGCTGTTGCCAGGCCCAATCCTGCCCAAGTCAGTCACAGCCTCAGAAAGGATTAAGGGTACCTTAGGCACTGCTTCGTGTCCTTTCCTTTGCACTAGGAAGCCCACATCATCCTTGGGATGCTCCAACTATCCTCCTTGAACTGAGAGACAAGTGGAATAAAGCACACCCATCCATTCAGGGCCAGGTGTTCAGAGGAAGACCGTCCTAAGCTGCCCAGACAGAGCCAAGCATCCCAGAACACAAACCACCAAACCAATCCAAAGAATTATGAAAAATAATAAGCAATTACCCTTTTAAGCAAATAGGTTTACTGTATAACAAGATCAAACTGATACGAACAGCAAGTGTTAAACACTACGTGACACCTGCACGGGCACCCAGCACAGTACCTGCTATCTCAGGTTGCATCACCAACTGGGGCTTCTAGAGGATGCAAAACACACGGCAATCTTCATCTCATGACAGTGAACACCAGAAAATCTGGATGGCTGGACACACTAACTCCACTTCCAGAGTTTCTGACTCAGTAACCCTTGGGAGGGACTGAGAAAATGTTTTCCTGCAAGTTTTCCCAGAGCTGCTGCTGCTTCCACTGATGATTCTGCTAGTCTGCAGACCACACTCTGCCCCGAATTTAGTCTATTTCAACTCACTCAACAAATACTTCGTAAAGAGACACTATGGCCACCAAGGTGCTAGGCTGAAGTATACAGCAAGACAAATCTAATACGTAAGGCAAAGCTCAGGGGGTGTAGGGGTCACAGGTGAAACGGGAAACTGTGGGGAGGAGTCAGATGTGGAGAGAAGTGCCTCGCACGCTTCCTCTCCCTGGGATACCAAATGCACATTGTTTCCCAAATATGTGAGACCATGTGCTTAGCCTGTGATCTTCTCTCAAATAATTCAAGCTTTTCTAGTATTGTAAGAATTATATTTCTAAAGCACTGCCCTATTGATGTTACTGAGAAGTGTGTACTTTGTCACATAAATTGGAGTTACAACTCCAAGCAACACTCTTAAAATGTCCCCCTAGAGAATGCCCCATGTTGTAATAAAAGTGTTTATAATTTTTGCCATATGAATAATAATATGGAGCTAACCAAGCCTACCACAACCTCGTTTGGGTTATTTCTTTGCCTGATTTGCTTCCAGAGAATGGGGGCAAGTTACAGGACATATGAATGTTTCTAATTTTGAATCTGATTTCACTCACCCTAATAATTTTACTTATTACTACCTTAACCTATGAGCTTTCTCTTTTCCAGGATTCAAGAAAATCCTTGTCATTTTCTGAATTAACCAGAGAAGGATCATAATTTTATGAGAACTTCTGACATAACAAAATTCATACTTTTATCGTAATGTATGATGTCCTGCTAAAAAACGCTTGACAACAGGTCTGGATAAGAATTCTGTTTTTACAGACCTTACATTTCTTTGGCTTAGGCCTCAAATTCTTCATCTGATGAAAAGATGTGGGGAGATTACCAGTCCTCAACCCTCCCTGCATGTTATAACATCAGATACAGTAAAAATCCTGGAACAATTAAATCACAGTCTTTGTGACAGAATCAAGATACCAGAATTGGTTGGATCCCCAGGTAATTTCAGTGTGAAACCAAGGCTGAAACCACTATGTAGGAGGATCTCCAGGTATCTTCCAGCACACAGAAGGTGTCGGCTTCCAAAGTGGGCTGCAAATCAGAGTTATTGGAGAAGCTGCTCTGAGCCAGTACACTGACAGCAGAAGGATTTCAAATTCGAGCCTAGCTTGGCTGACTTTGCCTCAAAATACAAAAGGATAGGATGAAGACGTAGCTTTGGGTTCAACCCAGAGTACTGGGTAGGGTGGGGGTCTGCTGTTGCCAGGCCCAATCCTGCCCAAGTCAGTCACAGTCTCAGAAGGGATTAAGGGTACCTTAGGCACTGCTTTAAAAATCTCCAGATAATTCTGACATTTCGCCATCATCCTGACTGGGAGTCACTGGGAAATCCATGTGCTTGATCGAAAAATTCTAACTTCAGAATTCCTCAAATGAAAACCTGTTATCTAGCTACAAAAAGTTTACTTTAAATAAACTTAGATTTATGTACAATTTTCCAAAAAAACAAATTTCAGTGTCATGAGCTCCACCAACATGTTAGCTAAGTAATACTCCCAGAACACCTACTAATAATTCTGCAACAAAGCCCTGTTGTGATCTTATTTATCAGGGAAATAGAAGTATGTATATAATAGTTTGATATTAGCATACAAGGAAAAAAAGAATACAGTATAAATAACTACTGCACAAACTAAATTTAGTAAATAAACAAAATAAAGAAAAAAAATTCCATGCTTATTTTGTCACAAGAATTTTTAATCAATTTGACTAATACAACCATTTGAAGGCATGGGAGTGAAAGAGAATTCTACCTCAGCAATTTTCATAAAGATCCTGGGATCATTTCTTTTTATTTTGAGACAGGGTCTCGCTTTGTAGTTCAGGCTGGCCCTGAGCTTACCATGTAGACCAGGCAGGCCTCGAACCTAGCAATCCTCCTGTCTCTGCCTCCTGAGTGCTAGGATTACAGGCGTGAGCCACCACGCCCAGCAGTGTGGTATGTATTGCTTGCTGGTGGGTGTGATCACCACGCCCAGCACTGTATGTGGTTACTGGGGATGGAACTGAGGACTTTGTGCTTGCCAGGCAGGTGCCGGAACCACTGAGCTAAATCTCCGACCCCTGGGATCATTTCTTAAAGACACCTCACTGTTAAATTTTCAAAGAAACTTTTTAATCATTTGTGACAGGAACAGATTGAAAGCCAAACTTGAAAGAAAATTTTTCTTTTCTTTGGGATTGAAATATTGACTTGCTAACAGGGTTTCAGAGCACTCAAGAAAATAGAAGAAAAAGCAGAAGACAATACATACCTGTTCTGTAACAGTCAGGAAATGAAGGTATAGAAAATGAAAGTGATCACTTAATCACTGTTGAACAACCTACTTGTAAGAATGGTAAAAAAATTTTTAATGAGAAAGGATATCCTATTTTTAGTGTTTTTAATGTATTAAGATTATTTAAAAGGTCTTTAGCTAATTATAAGTGTGATGAATTTAAAGGTGAAAATGAGAAATCCTTCAACATATGGGTAGTCATATTAGGCTGACAAGTTGAGCGCAGTGTGGGTAACTTAGTGAGACCCTGTTTCAAAATAAAAACACAAGAGCTGGGGATATAGTTCAGTGTGAAAGCAGTGCCTCAATCCTTAATGTCAAAAAATAAAAACTGTGGTAAAAATTGAGGATTAGTAGTAGGATTTTCTCAAAAACACACTTCAGAAATGGTGCCAAGCTGGCAACATGACTCTGCATTGTCACACAAGAAACATTCTGAAGGAGCCAGGGGATGCTGGGGGAGGCGACGAAGCTGACTGCTTCTAAGAGATTTGGGGAACAGATTCTGTTAAACATGAAATGAAGGTATACAACTTTCAATCTGAAATGATAAAGAACACTAATTCATCAAAAATACAGTAGCTGGAATAATTACATCAACTTTTAAGATGTAAGTCTCAAAAACAAGTCTCTTACTAATGGGATGTAAATCTAAAATATCTCAGGGAGAAATCCACAAACCCAAATGATTGCAGGTGCCTGCTGATCTTCATCGCACTTTTGCCCCTTCCTGCCACTCTGCCCCCCAGGAGCTGCACCACCTAAGCAGGTGGTGCTGTTTATAGGTACAGGTGTCCCTGTCTCTTCTCACATTTACTCCTCTCCAGCTGGGAACAGGTCCTGGTTTGCATATTAGGCTTAGGTATTCCTCCTTAATCTTATGCAAAAATCATTCGTGTGCATCTGTGCATCTTTCTGACAGAAAGAATCCATGTGACTCCACTAGATTCTTAAAGATAGCTGAGCCAAAAGAGGCAGGGATCCAGTTTCTCCAGAGTTGCCAGCTAAAAGTAAAACATGAAAGTGGTATGGAGGTAAAACACCGAATGAGAGCCCAAGACACAAATGTTCACCACAACTCGGGTCACCCAGGGAGCCCAAGAACTCACAAATGAAATCAAAATATGACAAAAATGTTCAAGTCTTACAATGGTTGTACTTCTCTCCTTGGTGACAGATGGTTAGAAGGGATTAGAAAGAGGTGAACTGGCCTGTCTCGACACACCTGCATTCAGTACGTTAGGCACAACTATTACTGAAGTAAGCCAGACAATTATGCCACTGGCAAATTGTACTACTAAACTAGTTGCTAAAACATGTAGAAGACACTGAAATTTTAATAGGAAAAATTAGTAAGGTTAGCAAGAAGATTCACAAATGAAGAAGTCAGTATTTTCTCAAAATATACACACAGATGTTTTAATGTATGTATTCTATTTTGCCAGTATAATTTAAACTGCTTTATCCTAAGATCAGAAGAAGTTTTGGCTTCAACACTGAGCCAGGTTCATTTAAAGCTGCAGGGTTGATGAAAATTAAATTAGAGAAGTCAGCAAAATCTTCTCACTGCCAGTGCTAACAAGCATTTCATTATAAATAGCTCTCATGCATAGTCATTTTACGTACAAATTTTGGTTTCTGAAAGATACTGAACAAGCAATTCCAGGTAATTTGCTAGTTGTGATTATTGTAATGTGTAATTTTTAGTTGTGATAATTACCCCAGAGATTTAGAATACACAATTATTGTTGAATAATTACGGTACCTCTATTCATTTCTTTTTTTAATTGAATTCTTTATTGGTACAATTTATA